>JACGDI010005492.1:647304-676487 GCA_014898725.1 Jacaranda copaia | reverse complement strand
ACTTAGCTTTGGGGAACCTGAAATTTTATTTAAACCATTGTAAATGCTGGCCAAAATTGGAATAGCAAGACTTACCTTCCTATTAGTGGCCATGATGCATACTATTGTGAAGGTACTAAGGTGTATTGAATTAATTTCATTAATAAGAAGAGTGAATGAGCAAAGCTAACAAGCCAAATATGGCCCTAAATATGTCTATTCTCTTAAGCTCCCATGAATCCCAAGCTTTAAACACAATGCCTCTTCTATAGTGGATTATTCTCCATGAACACCAAAATTGCCAAGAGGATTGTGAGTTGATTTAGGTTGGACTACCTTTTCTCCTTACATGGTGGTGGTTGATGGTACTTTATAGCTTTTCTAAACTAATACTTGACCAATTTTTTCGTAGTAACTTGAGAAAGTTGACCTCTATTGGTGTTCCTTTGAAGTAAATGATTAGCCTAAAATAAGTATTTGTAATAGTGGGGAATAAATATACTTCTTATCTCATCAACACCGGTAAGCTTCTTAACATTAGGAATTACTTTATCATAAAAGAGTCTTGTCAAAAGGAGGCCTGCAAGATTGTGCAATTCCTATAGCGATATGGATAATTCTCCAAACGAGGTTACAAGAGTATTTGTAAGTGGATACCATATCTTGCAAAATACTTTGATAATCTCACAATTTTGATCATATGTGAATAATAAAGCATACACTGGAACATATACTTGTGCAGCAACCAGCTTGTGCTTGCATCGACTAAAGATATGTTTAGTCTATTCGCAATATCCTTTAATGTAGTGGAATTCACTATCAAATTGAAAAGTTTCTCCCAACTTAGCTTTGCCTTCAACAATGCCATGACCCAATGCTGGTAGAAGATTTAGTTTATTTGATTGTTGATGATGAATTAGTTCATTTGTAAGACAATAGTACGTTGTCCTCAAAGCCGACTCCTTGGAAGTTTTGATCTCTCATGACCATTTCTCCATATAAAGTGAATTGATTAACCTTGGCCACTTTGTTGCGTATCTACCAATAAGAGGATAATAAGTAGTTAAAAGTGTGCCCTTCTCCATAGGTTGACTCTTCATAAAAAATAATCAAATGTTGCACTCTGATGATGGATGCAACATCTTTAAAGTGACCTATGGTGCAATTTGCAAAGATACGAGAAAATTTTATCAAGTTGTTGAGAAAGAAAATAAGAAGAAATGATGTTATCCAAAGAAGATTGATATTTATAAAGTAGTTAAGTATGGTGAAGAATGAAAGAAAAATCAAACAATTGAGGTCATGTTTAATGCTCATGTGAATTGATGGAGAAACCAATAGCAATGCTAAAATAATGGTGTATGTTCATAGATGCATTTTATCAAACATGAAAGATGCATGAGCTAAGGGAGAAAGAATGTGAAAACTAATAAGTGATCATACCGAGACAAATTCACAAATTGTTCTTGCTTGTTGCAACTGTGTAATGAAATTTTCCTTCTAATCATGTCTATTTATGAGGTTTGATTAACGTTGTTGAGTTCAGGTGGGAAACTACAATTTGATTTTAAGTAGGAACAATCTTATTCTGATTTAGTCTACAAAATGAATTCTATAGTTGTAGCAAAAATAGTCCAACCACTTTTAGATTTTTTTTAATTTGTGCTGATAAAATTTGTGGCCTAACAGAGTGTGAGTGAATAGGAATTTGATGTTTGCTAAAATTGTTCACAAAAGTGAGTTTGATGGTGTTTCTCAAAGAAACTCTCTAATTTGTGGTCAGCTGATGACTTAAAATTGGTTTTAGTACATTGTTGTTGCCGAGTGAAGGAATGAGAAACAACGCTACCCACAAACGCCGTTTGGTTAATCTTATTGAAAGTTCTCATGTAGATATGGGATTCTTAAATTTTGAGAATTCTATTTGGAATGTTCTTTAACATGTCAAACAATATTTCACACAAGTCTCTTGGCAGAGGATAAGGAATTGAAATTAGTTCTGACCAAATCTACTAATGCCTCTCAACTTAAATATCCAAATATTGAGGTGGCCCAACATGGCTTGTGGAATTAGGAATAGAATTTTGAGATTTAAAAAAAATGAAAATGCAAGAGTTTGGATGAGATGAATTTGCTGGATTTATGGTCGTGTGATATACATATATAAATTACACATGTACAAGTGTGTACATATATATGTTATATGAAGTATAGACAAACAAATACTTCAAATCTCACCTCTTTTGTGGATGATTGGCACATTTTCTCCAGGCCTTGAAGTGGGGCATTAGTAGACAAATTAATTTTTGGCCAACTGAAAAGTGAAATGTAAAATAATATACAAATTATTAATTTAAAATTTTCTATTTATATTTTGGGATTTATTAAATTTAAGTCCAAAATATAAATATTTAATTTTAATTAATGATTTAGTATTTATTTTATACTCAAATCAAATATTGACAAGTGTCAAAGATGAAGTGTTAACGGCCAATCAAATCAAGTTTGTGGCCTAGCAATTTTAGGCTAACCAAATTACTACATGTGGCATATCTATGTACGTGGACAAATCAAATCAAAAATATTTAATATAATCTCTTGATGTTTGATATTATCTTTTTGTATTTGATATTATCAAATTAAATATATTTTATATTATCTCTTGATATTTAACATTATCTCATCGAGAAGATAACTATAAAAAATGTTCAAGATTATCAGCGATCTCCCATCAAACACCTATATAAAGGGGTGATCACGGCTCATTTAACACACAACACAAATTTTAACAAGTGAGAGAAACTTTGAAGAATCCAATTGTTGGAAAATCATGATTAAACATATAATACAATTATTCCTATAAATTATGATATCAAATAGGATGGTCCAGTGTTACCTTTTGATTAGCGAAATACTTATCAAATCCACCTCGAATCCAAGCTCGTCTACAAGCTTTGAATGTGTAAAACTCCATGTCCTTTTATTCGAAAGACATTCTATCAATTTCTTATTCTTGCTTTATGGGTTGCTACCAGAGCTTCCACAAGTTTACATATCTTTAACCCTTAAGACTATTTGGTGATACCCTAGGAAAAATTGAGCAAATTAACTATTAATTTGAGAAAATCTTTTATGAGTGAATACTCAAGTTGTGTGTATACAACTACTACAAATAGGACCGATTTATAAGTGAGTCTTCCTAAAGTCCAATCTAACTAGGAGATCTAGATAATATCTATCCCACACAAGGAAGAGTCATCCTCCTAAATATGGATACGTGTTATCTATCCACATCTCTTCACCAGGAAGAATTCTTTTCCAAGAAGAACTACTATTCCTTATACATGTAGATAAGATATTTTTCAAATATGGATATCTATTGGGTGAAGAGTCCAAAACCCAACCCAATTCTTAACATCTCCTATTCATACATATTTGACTTAATCTCATAGAAATTAGAAACTTTCACATTAGAGAATAAGGCATGCGAGCAAGCGAGAAGAGTTCAAATAAGGAGAGTTATATTAAGCTACCACCAAACAAACATAACCCTACAACTCAAAACGTTGATAAGTACCCCAAACTATATGGTTGCACTAAATCAAGCATCTTTGATCCCTCCTATCAAGTAGAGCACACCTGACTTTTCCTATTATGTAACTATGCTCATAACAATGTCAAACACTTTTGACTTAGTCAGCTGGCCTATGAAACTTAGAACAAGAGTGTGTTACCAACTTTAGTTCTTTCTTGGCCCTTTATGCCAATTCACTAGGTCTTGATAGCTTTCCTAGTCATACTCTGACAAACCAAATTAACTATGGCCATTGAAGGCATGATAAAGTAGCATCATCAAGCTTACATTTCATGACATGGTCCAAAGTCCCAAAGGGTACAAAAGATAATAATAAGGGCTCACACAGTAATGAAGCAGAGACCTATTCAATCACTCTCCTCAGAGGTCATTGCATAGCACATATAGTATGAATACATGTTATGATGGAGCTCTCACTTAATTTTGGGCATATCACGGTTTTAATATCATACAAATCTTAGTTCAGTCGCTATTTAAGCACTTGATCTGCACAGTACTAGATAGTCATGTCTTCTAGTATTTCGCAAGTTTGGCTACAAACAGGCTTTTATGAAGTTGGACATTTTTCATAATCGACCAATTATGATCTTATCTTAGCCTCCAAGGTAAGGCGACTATTAAGTTATGTTTTAACCTTTCTTGTTTTTCAAAAGATGTGAAGGCAATCATTCATAAATATTTTAATAATGCATACATGATCTATAAGTCTCATCTTGCTCGCTATCAAAGTGCTAGGCCGATCGTCTGTGTGAGTTGGTCAATCAAGACTTGGTGACATTCACATATATTATAAACCCAGTACACTAACATAAAAATGAAAGATAACATCATAATTTTATTAATCAATAAAAATGTTCATAGAAGCTAATAATCAAATCCTATAAATTCCTATACTACGAACATGCCTTTGGAACAAATCTCTACATAAAGACTTGGTAAATAGATCAGCGACCATATCACTAGTAGGAATATGTTTGAGAACTGCTTGTCTTTCCACAATATTATCTCAAATAAAGTGATATATGGTATCTATATGCTTGGTCCTCCCATGGTACTTAGGGTCCTTAGCATATGCCAAAGTAGCCATGTTATCACAATAGACAACAAATGCATCATCAAAATGTGTTGAAATACGCTAACTTTAAAGAAATCTCCTCAACTAAATAGCCTCTCATATTGCTGATGTACAAGCAACATATTCTGCTTCCATTGTGGACAAAGAAATGTAAGGTTGCTTTTTGCTACACCAAGTGATAGTAGCACCTCTTAGTAAGAATGCATATCCCAATGTAGATTTGCATTCATCTCTATCTGTTGATCTATCAACATCACTATATCCAATCAGTTTTAAACTATCTCCATGGTAAGATCATTTGTTCCTTTCAAATATTTAAGTATCCTTTTAACTACAGCCCAATGGTTAAGTCCAAGATTACTTTGATATTTACTCACCTGTAAAGCATAAGTCTAGTCCAGTACACATCATAAAGTACATCAGACTTCCTACAACGCTCATATATAGAACATTAACCATGCACTACCTTTCTTCTTCTGTCTTTGGGCACATTTCTTTGCTAAGAACATAACTTTTATCAATTGGTGTGTCTATCGAGTTAGCATTATGCATATGAAATCATTTTATAATTCAATTGATATAAGTCTCTTGAGACAAACTCAATTATCTTCTAGAATGATCTTGGTGTATCTTAACACCAAGTATATATTCAGCTTCCCCTATGTCCTTCATTTCAAATGTAGAAAACAACCACATCTAAGTGTCGACAATTAATTCCGTGTCATTTCCAGCCAACAAAATATCATCCACATATAGTGAGAGTATAAAAAAACTCTTCCTACTTCTTTTGACATACACATAGTGGTCTTCCTCAATCATCATAAATCCTATCGATACGATAGCTCAATGAAATCAATAATACCATTGTCTGGATAATTGTTTCAACCCATAAATGGAATGTTTTAAGCAATAGATTTTGCAAATCCTATCCTATTTCTTGAAACCCCATTAGTTGATCTATATAGATCTCTTCATCCAATTCTCCATTGAGAAATGCTATTTTAACGTCCATTAGAAATAATTTCAAATCAAAGTAGGCGACTATGGCTAGAAATAGGTGAATAGAGGCAAACCTCACCACCGGGGAGAATGTCTCTTCATAGTCTACCCCTTCTTTTTGGGTATAACCCTTCGCCACAAGTTGAGCTTTATACGTATTGATCGATCCATCTACCTTTTGCTTGACCTTTAGAACCCACTTGTTCTTAGTAGTCATACGTTCAGCTGAAAGATCAACTAGCTTCCAAATATTGTTCTTATCCATTGAGCTAATCTTTTCTTCCATAGCAGCTATCCACTATTTTGTTACAGCATCATTATAAGTAACTAGCTTATCAATATCTACAACAATGCTCATGAAAGATTCTCCTTCAATTTCATAACATCAACAAGGTATTGTTCCACATTGTTTCTTCGCAACTATATATTTTAAGAGTCTTCTTCCAATGGAACACTCTTACTAAATCTAAGGTCACTATCATCATCTTTGTCAATTACTGGATAAGGTTACAAGCCCTCACCATTGTCAGAGACAGATATGCTGCCTTGAGGATCTTATAACTTGTATAGCTCAAGATCTCCTTTTACTTTTTCTATAGTTGGGAAATCCTCCTCAAGGAAATCCATATTATGGGACTTAATCTCAATCATTCCTCTATTTGAGTGTTCACCGTACATAATATATCCTTTTGAGTATTCCTAATATCTTATAAAGATATGTTTACTTACTCTAAGACCAAGCTTCTCGTACTTGTGAGAAGTATTTTGAACAAACCCTAATGATCCCTAGGGTTGTAAACCTTCTAAATTAAGTTTTCTCCTATGCCAAAGTTCATTAGGTGTTGAAGAAACTGATTTGGATGGCACACGGTTTAAAATATAGACGGTAGTTAAAATTGCATCTTCTTAAAAAGATATTGGAAGATTTACTTGCGCTATCATTGATTTGTCCATATCCAAAAGTGTTCGATTCCTCTTTTTTGCAACTCTATTTTATTGCGAAGTGTGTGGAATTGTTAATTGCCTTATTATATCCTTTTTCTCTCACATTTGTCTAAAACTAATCAGACAAATATTCTGATTCTCTGTCAGTATACAAAACATTAAGTTTTTTATCCTTTTAATTCTCAACCTCTGCCAAAAATTGCTTAAAACAATCAAGAGTTTCTGACCAATGAGATCAAAGATATATTGATCCGTAACACAAATAATCATCAATGAAAGTGAGGAAATAATATGCATCGTGTCATGCCCTTACATTCATGGGTCCATATATGTCTAAGTGGACTATCTCTAGGGAATGAGTACCTCTCTTAGCCTTTCCAAAAGGCTTCCGGCAGGCTTTTCCTACCAGACATGTTCAGACATAGGGAGATTTACTTTAGCAAAAGCCCCAATAGGCCTGCTCAAGCTAACCTAGTCATCCTCTCCTACACTATGTGTCCCAATTTTACATGCCATTTAATAGAATTAGAAACAATATCTATAGAAGAAGAAACAAAAGAAATTCAAACATGAAAAATCCATTATACATAAAACCTAGTCCATAAAGGTCTTTACCAAGAAAAATAGACAAACTAGTGTTCTTAAATAGAAAAGAAAAACTATCTCTCAAAAGTGCATTGATTGAAACCAGATTACATCGAATGCCAAGTGTATATTGCACATCACTAAGAAGTAAATCACATCTAGTGCTGAGCTTTAGCTGGTATGTACCAACTCCAAGGACGTCTTCTTATGCGCTATTCCCTATAGCAATATAGTGGTTACATATTAGCATTCGATGGTAATCTACATATCTTACTCGATCTCTCATCACATGTTTTGTTGCTCATATGTCACAATCTAGCCAAGGAAAGAATTAGCAACTAATACATGCGAGCAAACAAAAGAATTGAGAGAGCTTTGTATATGTCATACTTTCTTTAGCTCAGTTCAATCACAAGCTAAGTGACCTATCGTCTTGCAATTAAAGCACTTAATCTTACTTAGGTCTTTCTTTCCACCCTTATTTCCTCAACAACGCTTCATAGCTTTGTCAACTTGTGCAGCCAAGTTCTGACTTTGAATATTTCTTTATCTAGCACCAATCCACTTATTTCTATGCTTACCTCTATTTGGCTTACGTTGACCAACATGTGTGATAAGAGCAGTTGTTTGTGCTCATTTCAACTCACTACTATTAGTCTCCAACTTAAGGTGATTGGCGATACTATCAAACATCTTTATTTTCTCATTATGTGTTAGCACAAGCTTAAAATGTCCCCAAGTCTGCTCAAGTAACGATCTAAGGACAACCAGAACCCATTGTTTGTTTGTGAGTTCACATCCAACATTTTGAAGTTCTCGAATCATATCTTTCATCACATCAAGATGTTGGATCATCGAGTGTTTGGGATCAAGTACATACTTGTTGAAATCGAGAGTAAGTGCATCTAGTCTAGCAGCTAAGGTGTTACCGTATGTGACCTTCAATACGTCCCACCGCTCTTAGCCATAGGATATTTCTCAAATTCATAAATCCAATTATTGTGCATGCAACTTAGCATGGTAAAGCATGCACTCATGTCTTGACCCACACACTTATTGTTCACATCCAACTTACGATGATATTAGGCAGTTTGTCCATTTTCTAGCTCAAAAAGCATAGGCATAGAAGTGGTGAGATGATCAAGGATCTTTTCGTAGTGCAATAAATATTGAATTTTTCTATGCCACATTGCATAATTTTGGCCATCAAGTTTGTCACTACCATGAAGGTCAAAAAACATTGTTTAAGTCTCCATAACTATATGACATGTGCATTTATGTTGGGTACTATCTAATACTTTATTGCAAATCCAAATAAATTTTATTATTCTCTTTAATTCAGTAAAATAAAAAATTTCACTATTAAGGCTAGTAATCATCTCCCACTAAAGTAAAGAGTTTAATAAAATTACCAATCCAAAAAAGCAATAATTTGAGCATTACAATTTGAAAGCAACTTGCATAGTCACATATAGAATTTAATTCTAATGAAAAAATAGAATCTCAATAATTAAATTGTATGCTCAAGAAATTCTCATGCTCTTTCATGAAAAAAAAAATTACCCATAATTTTTTTTACATAAATAACAACCCAGTTTGTTAACTATTAATGACATCAATATTGTATGAATCTAACTATTAATGATAATAAATTACAAAAATCATACAAAACTTCTCATGCATTCGACAACAACAAATTGCTAGCATACTACCTTATTAGGCATTGCTTTTAAATTACAAATAAATTATAGTTGCCTAATTAGAAATAAATCAAAATTCAAATAAATCTGAAGATGATAAGCAAAAGAAATGGAATTGTTTCTTGCATTTGCTAATTCCATTATCAAGTTTCACGAATGCCGAATGCTTTCTATCTTATCTTGAGAACAAGGCATACATGCTGCATATTAAGACATCAAAAATAGCATATAACTAAGAATTGAAGGCCACATTGCAATGCAAAATCCTAGGAAATTTCACATTATATATTACTACATCAGTTATAATTGAATTTCACTATAATTGGAATCATTGCCTTTAATGACAAATAAAATAAATTGAATTATGAATGCTCATTACTATTCTTTTAGAAATTACCAACAAACATAAAATATTTTGAAATTCAAGAATAAATTCAAATCATAAGTATTAAATTGCAAATTCCCGTATTCAACTATTCCATCATATTATGAATTACAAATTTAAAAAAATATAACATATTCAATCAACTGAAAATGTGAGACTACGCCCTATTAGCTTCAATACCACTGTTGGAAAATCATGATTAAACAAATAATACAATTAATCATACAAATCATAATATCAAATAGGGTGGTCTAGTATTACCTTTTGATCAGTGAAAAACTTAGCAATACTAGGGGTGTAAATGGATATAAAATGAATCGGATATACTATTTTCATATTCGTATCCGTTTAACTTTTTGAATATTCGGATATGAATACGGATTTGACGGATATTAAAAAATGATATTCAAATTCGTATCCAACGGATATCAATTGAATTCGGATATATCCATATCCAATTATAATTATTTAGATTTATTCATATTTTATTAAACTTATCTGTATTTGTATTATTTTTTTATATCCATATTCGATAATAATTATTTAAATATCTATTTACAAATATCCAAATACGTAAATTTATGAACTTATAATAAAAATATATTTTAATTAATAGAAGAACTATATAATTTCATTAAAAAAAAGCAATCAAACAAATAGTATAATTTTTAATTAATAATTAACTTTATAATTAATTATTAGTACTTATTCATAATAATAATAATGGCATTTAAATATATTAATTATAAAGTCAACCAACAATAATTGCATTAATTAACTTTATTCTTCATTTTTTTCTCTATATTACAATAATTTTTTAAATTTATTCTTTTTTCTTCCCAATTCTTCAATTATAATTTATATATACATATATGAATTGTGAGATTTTTATTTAAAAATATATTATTTAATAAATATGCATTCGGATAGGATATTAAACGGATTGCATATGCATTTACCATATCCGTATCTATTTATAATCAGATATCTACTAATTGGATATGGATAATATCTGCTTTAAACGGATGCGAATAAATTTTGTATAAATGGATACGAATACGAACGGTAAATGAATTTTCGAATATCCATTTACAGCTCTAATCAATACAACCCAGATTGAAGCACGTCTACAAGCTTTGAATGTGTAAAAACTCCACAAGTTTATACAACTTAAACCTTTGGGACAATTTGGTGATACCCCAAGAAAGACTAAGCAAATTAACTATAAATTTGAGAGAATCTTTCATGAGTGAATACTTAAGTTGGGTGTATACAACTACTTCAAAGAGGACCTATTTATAGGTGAATCTTCCCAAAGTCCAACTAGGAGTTTTAGATAATATCTATCCCACACAAGGAAGAGTTATCCTCCTAAATATGAATTAGTGTTATCTATCCACATCTCTTTACAAGAAAGAGTTCTTTTTCAACAAGAACTATTATTCCTTATGGGTGTAGATAAGATATTTTTCAAATATGAATGTCTATTGGGACAAGAGTTCAAAACCCAACCCACTTCTTAACACCAGCAAATTCAAAGAGATCCACGATATTTTCGGCATTCTTTACAGAGTTCATCATATTTTGGCGCTTGATTTAAGATTAATGTACGAAGCCCTCGAATTAACATTATTTTCTTTAAATTAAATTCAAGAAAATTTGCGGCATTCAAAGCTTTCTTCACGAAGCTTATATATTTTATACGTTTGATTTAAAATTAAGGTGTGAAGCTTTTGAATTACCATTTTTTCAAATTAAATTCAAAGAGTCCACGGTGTTCAAAGCATTTATCGTGGAGTTCATCAAATTTCAGAATCATATTTGGAAAGAAAGAATAAGAAGATTAGATTAGAGATTGAATCCATGATTGATAAATTTCAATTTCATTTTATTTATACGATTTTTTTTCTTGTTTTGTAATTTTATTTATTGCAAATAAAGAAATTCACGCTTACAGTAATTTCTAAAATGTTGGCGAAAATAGAAGCCTTCTTGCTACTTGGGTAACACAACAATAGCAGATGACAAGTTAGAAGAGTGAGCAGCACGCGAGCAAGAGAAGATGGAGGTGATGAAAGAGTAATAGATGATGGCTTTGAAAGAGGAGGAAAAGGGGGAAGAAAAAATGTGAAAGAGAAAGTGAAATCACAACAAGAATAGTTTAAGAGAAAAAAACTTATTTTTCTGGGTTTTTTGTGATTTAAAATTGAAGATATATATACATATTTCTATTTTAGTAGTTTTGACTTATGTGAAAATGAATCCAAATTTTAATTTTTAATTAAAGAGTGCAGACAAAAAAAAAATTCAATTAAGGACTTGTTACTAATTACAAAAGTGAAAATCCGCTTAGGGATTTAAGCCCAATCATAGAATAAACATACCATTTAACCTAAATTTTTTGTGAGCTTTTCTAGAAAGTATTAATTACTTAAAACTTATTATTATTAGTAGTAGAGTCAAATAAAAATTATTGCCTTATCATAATGTTCAACTGCTACTTCATAGTTCGTTTAGTTTAAAATTAATTCTTTTATATTATAAGTTCAAATAAAACTAAATTTTTTTAAGTCAAAATTTTTTAAAAAATTTTGTAGAGGAAAAAATTAATATATATATATATATATGTATATTATATTTTATCAGTTGATGGGGGGGAAATTTTATTTTGTCATAATTCTTTTTGTGGAGGAAAGTATTATATGCTTATTATTGAGGGCACAAAGTGGTTAAATGAACAAATCTGTATCCAACGGTCCATGGTTTTGTTTTGTTGAACTACCATAATAGCCGACAAAAATATTGAAAATCTTACACGTGCTTAAGAAGTATTGTTACGAACCCATGGTCAAACATTAGACTTAAAGTCAAAACCAACCACCTAGGTACAGATAAATATTTTAATATCATATTATTGCCTAATTAAATATTCATTAGTGTTGTTGATAAGTAAATTTTATTATTTCTATAAGTGAAATATTAAATTAAATATCGTAGTAAAATGAAGGATTTACAAAGCGGAAATATTCTGAAAATTTCATATTATCGAACTATTAAACAGCTCATATAATTATATATAAAAAAGAACCACTGAAGAATTTTAAATAGTTTAAAACATTAAATATAGACGCATAAATTAATAATAATGCATTCTGGACCTTATGATTAAAAAGGGCGGGGGAGGGGGGCGGCCTGCATTAACAGACAACTCTGCTCGTTTTCCCACTGAACAGCATTCACTCTTTTGGCAATTCTTATCTTCCATTTTTCTCCCAAGATCCAGTAACCACATCCCAAATTTTCCGAAAATCTTTCGTCTTGCGAGAATCTGATCTGTTAAGAAACCCAAATCTTCAAGCTTAGCAAGAACCCCATAAAAATGGCCAAGTGTTTCAGCTTTACGGCGTCGAGAGACTGGTGCTACAGATGCTCCTTTTCAACTGCAGGCCTTAAGTCTACCACCACAGACCTCGGCGATGGCACCGTCATCCACTGCTGGGGGCCAAAAATCCACAAGCCCTACAAGCCCACTTTGCTCCTCATCCATGGTATTGGCGCCAACGCAATGTGGCAGTGGAACGACTTCGTTTCGCCTCTTTCATCCAGGTTCAATGTCTACGTGCCGGACTTGGTGTTTTTCGGAGACTCATATACCACTAGGCCTGAAAGGAGTGAGTCGTTCCAGGCACAGAGCGTGATGAGGGCGATGGAGGCCATGGGCGTGCGCAAGATGAGCGTCGTGGGGCTGAGCTATGGCGGATTCGTGGCCTACAGCATGGCGGCGCAGTTCCCCGACGCTGTGGAGAGGGTGGTGATTGGATGTGCTGGAGTGTGCATGGAGGAGAAAGATATGGAAGAGGGGTTGTTTAGAGTGAAGACTGTTGATGAGGCTATTGAAATTTTGCTGGCTCAGACGCCTGAGAAGTTGAGGGAGTTGATGAGGCTTTCATTCTATAAACCGGCTAAGAATGTGCCTTCTTGCTTTCTATCGGATTTTATTAATGTAAGTGTTTGATTTAAATAGAAGTACTTATTCTGTGTTGATTGAGTTTACTGTTATCCAAATATTGATAAATAGTTATTGGCTTGGCATCCCTTGCTCATTGTGTTGATTTGAGCCTTATCTGAGATTGAATACATCTTAATTAGGTGAATAAGTTGAGGAAACTTTTCTTGAGATGTTGGGGTTGGATCTCAATTGGTTTATCCTTTTAATATGGTTTGCATTTGGGAAATCTTAATAAGCGAGTATTTCACTGTAAAAGCAATGAAGAGAGGTGGACTGAGGTTCATTTGAATTTTAGTTTGGTTGATAGCTTGTGAATGTATGTTTCCATGCAATGACTATTGGCTAACTATTCCCAATGGAGCCAAGTGTGCAATGCATTGCAATTTTTTTGTTCAATGAACTCAAGGGGGAGGATGATTGCTGTTGTACTGCTAGTTTTTTATTATGAATATGTCACTAAGTTCAACCAACCTCTGTAAATTTGTCTTTTGGCAAACCTTGACACTGTCTTGAATGTTTATGAATGTACAGGTAATGTGTTCAGAAAACTTTCAAGAAAGAAAAGAGTTGATCTATGCATTGCATAAGGATAGAAAGCTTTCTGATCTGCCTAAAATCACTCAGGTGTCCTTCATAATCATGATAATTTGCTGCCTGTTCTATTACTATCCTTTCTTGTAACCTTGGCTAATAGGATGTTGTCTCTTCATGAAGCCTACATTGATAATTTGGGGAGAACATGACCAGGTTTTCCCACTGGAATTGGCTCATAGATTAGTAAGGTGAAATTTTATTCATATTGTCTCATCCATTTTGGCTCAATTTGGTACCAAGACTATTTAGGCATCTTGCTGTCTTCTTTGTGTCAAAAGGCATATTTGCATCTTTAACAGAGTATTCTTGCATCACAGGCATTTGGAGTGCAATGCACAGCTTGTAGTCTTAAAGAAAGCAGGGCATGCAATTAATATGGAGAAGACCAAGGAAGTATACCGTTATTTGAAGTCATTCCTTACTGTTCCTGCTAAGCCTAAGCTTAAGGGCAATGGCAACAGCTGCAAGTTTGATTAAAACGTTGGGCAAAATATTGCAGTTCATTGATAAGCTGTCAGCTTAAGTTGTCCTGCATTTATTGAAATTCATTAAGCTGTATATCTGACATGCACAACCAATTTCAGTTTGGAAAACTCATACGGCAATCAGAAATATATAGAAAGTACCTAAGCAGAATGTATAGTGAAATGTGCTCTTGTTGAGGAGTAACTTCAAATTTGATATTTTGTCTCTCAAACTGTGAACCTTGAAATGTATTTATCCAATCCAAGAGTCTAATGCATATGCTTTGCTATTGTAAACACCGTCATCATCCATTTGTGCAACCATGCAACAATCGTATGTGCCAAAAGGAAAAGTTTGCTGAGTTTATGTTCTCTGAGTAGCATGTTCCATTCATTTCTATAGTTGGTTGGTGGTCATAGAATTATAAACATTAAATCTTAGGATTATGCATACTTTTCTGGCTGGCGTATGTATATGTGTGTGTGTGTATTCAATATTCCCCTACTTTTGAGTTTGTGACTGCAATTGATATTGTTTGCATAGGACAGATAAATTGGGAATCCGTTTATTATCTTTCTCTTCATTGCATAATTTCAATTTATTTTTTTTCTTATCTATTGTGGATGTTCTCAACTTTAGAGTAAGATGGGAGTTGCTGGCAGGAGCCTTTTTCATTCTGCGGAAAATTGTGGCAAGGCGCATAGATATCTATTTTCAGCCTTATATCGCACCATCTAAACCAATGGCATCATCCACCCTAAGCTGCAGTAATAGTATAATGTCTCTATTTCCTTTTTTCTGAAGACAACGACTAAGTCTTGCTCTTAAATCCTCTTACTAATGATAAGACACATCTAAAGTTGATGATGGTATCATTTTTTGCAGAACATGTTGATGTGATTTCGTCATGGATGCCGCCATGACGGGTAGCAATGCCTCGTACTTGAGTTGGGTAAGGCTTATTTTAGGGCATAAAATGCAGTTTCATACTCAGATTACTGATTCTGATCCACAAGGTGAAATAATAGGCTGCAGCTTATAAATAAGGATCTTACTTGGAAATCTTAATTAACTTGTGTAGAATGTCCTCCGGCAGAATTGCTCTCAGAGCTATCCAAACCAGAAAAATACCTTTAATGCTGCTGTTTCATTTCTCAACTCCATCTACTGGCTAGGTGGCTTAGACTGATATTAGACGTATGGATCCTTGTGTCTATGCTTGTGTTCTAACTTCTGTAATTTGTTAGGACTACATAGAAGAGTGGAAGTGAAGCTACTGTGGTCAAAGGGGATCAAGCCAGGAACCATACTATAAACTTCCCTTTCATTTGATATAACTGCCTGTGGCTGTGCAGTATATATAACTTATCAAGCAATAACTGTCAGTCGCATAGAGCCTTAGTAAAGTTTAGATTGAAATAGTGATCAGAAATTTGCAAACAGAACAGCAATTTCATATTTTTTTGAAGTTATCTTTTTTTTGTTGACCAGAACAGAAATCCAGATAAATACAACCTTATTCTTGTAAGCTGCCTAAGAATTCTATGGGAGTATATGATGAGAGTAATAACAGCCTTGAATCTTTTGCAGAGTGGATGTCTCGGTCACTTAATACAGAAGATGTATTTTTCACAGGAATCGCTGAGTTGTATCTTCATGCATTTTAATTACCAGCTGCATAGTCTCCAACCCCACTCCATCCCTCCCTCTCCTCTGTTTCCAGCATGCTTATACAAAGAAAACAAAATGATTTTGATAATGAAATCCTAGTTGTATTGCCATTTTCAAACACGGATGAAAAAAGAAAAAGGGATGTGGCTATTCAATTCCCAAGTGTGGGAACTGAGGGCAATGTTCTAATTACTAAAACCTGCTAATATATGCTTCGACACCACGACGTACCGCCGCTGGACTGGATCAGCTGCACATCTCTGAGTGACATTACAGGCATAGGATATGGATGATCAGGGGTTATAAGGCAGCGTTGGTGCCATGGACGAGCAGGCCACGTGTGAGCCACGTTTTCTGCCAAATGGATAATTAACTAATAACTAGTAAGCTACAATAGTTGTTGGATGCGGGCTCTCGAGAATAGAGTGAAAGATGATATGCAAGGTGATGAAAAAGACTATTCATTCCCTCTCCCTCTCTAAATTGGTACCGACCGAGAGAGTTGCCCGAGAAGGAGCTTTATTCTCTGTTCCACGAACAAAACTCACAGTTTGGAGCATCTAATAAAATAATTAGTTTGTCATTGCTTGTGGAGTTTTGTTACATTTCTCTGCCTCTAAAACACGAAATATGGGCATCAGCATGTTTGGATGTAAGAAATTGTCTCGGTCTTTGGGACATGGGATCAATTGTCTCATAAACACGCTCCTAAGATGCACAGTGAATGATTCTCTTACCTTTAGTTCTGTGATTTGCTTTTTTCTATCTTTAACTCCATAGCCTGTCTTGTGCCTCTTACGCTTAGACCGCCATTTTTTTTACTTCATCTACTCTCTTTCTACGCTATGTTTTTCCTTTTTCTAGCTATTTGTTTCTCGCCGCCGTCACCGAGAACGGTTCTAGCTGGAAACCACCTTTTTCGCAATCGGAATCAGTCCAGCTCAATCTTCCAAAGTAGGGGAGGACCGACTTTTAACTTTGAACTTCGGCAGAAAGGAAAGTGAATAACTCCAGGACAACTTTCTCTTCGTATTTTTGTTTTGGCTGGGTTTTTCAGATCTGAATGAAATAGAGGGCTTGATTTCTACAATTAAATCTTTGGAAGTTTTTTTGTAATTTGAAGGGGAAGGGAGGGAAATTTGGTGGTGGTGTGGATGTTTGTGAGTGGTGGCATGATAATGAGGCGAAGGGGATGATGGTGGCCGCTGCGGTGTTGTCGGAGTGGCGGTGAGTGTAGACGTACATAGATATTATTCATGCATTAAGAAAATGAATGTTCTTTAAGGTTGTTTGAATTTCTCTTTTCTTCTTTTTGATGCTTAATTCTAGATTGTGGGTTCTATGTTGGATAATGTTGGGTTCTTGGTTGAATATGATGGAAATTTTTATTTGGAATTATGCAAATGTTTTCAAGAATTTCTGGAAAAGAAAACAAAATATCCAAATAGTGTCTTATACCTTTTTTTTTTTTAATTATTTTATGATTTTTTTAAAATTAAATTTCCAACTAATTTGATTAATATGGAATTTATTGAAATGTATTTTACTGAAAAAAAAAGATAAATAAATTGTTGTTTGCCTGATTGGAATTTTTTTCTAAATTAATAAATTTATTCCACATAAATAATGTAAATTTATTAAATTTATCTATTATTTTTATTTTTGATATATTCTCAAAAACTAAAAATTACAAAACAATCACATTATGTCAAACAAATCTCTCAAAACATATCTAAAAAATAACTTTACAAGCAATTACAACTTCATATCACATCAATACATTATATCATATAATAATAATTATTACATTTTATTTTACAATCAATCACAAATTAAACTTACATTCTTACATCTTTAAAACACCAAAATAATTTCAAAATTTTTAAAACATGAAAATTGAAGTCAAACCTAATAAGCAATCACAATCGCGGCCTTAAGTTCTTAATCTATGTCCCATCTTAACATTTATTTGTCAAAATCAAACGGTGGACAAAAACATGAAATGGGACGAGAGAGCCTCGAACTCTCGACCTCAGGATAACTCAAAAGCTATGAGACCTTCGTGCTAACCAACTGCGCCACCACCCCATACTACTGCTTTTACCAAACGCATTTGTATTTTGACAATTACAATGAATACATTCCCATTCTCCCTCTAAACAGATCACTCAATACTAACACTAATACCCCTGGCCCTGGTTACCACATATAAAAGCTCTCCTTTACAAATCTATCAAAGTCATTATATGATGAACCCCCTACTCTCGTCGCTTTTTTGGCTTTCCCCTTCCATTCCAAGGCCTTGGCCTGCATTTCCTTTCCTTTCTCCTCTTCCATCACTTTCCTCACAAGTGCTTCAATATCATCCCTACTAACATCGTAACCCACCTCCAATCCCATCTCCCATTCCATGCATAGGTACCGGCAGTTGGTTTGCTGCTCAGCAAAGAAAGGCCAGCAAATCATGGGCACCCCTCCACTTATGCTCTCCAAAGTCGAATTCCATCCACAATGGCTCAAGAAAACACCCACCGCCGGGTGAGAAAGCACTTCCTCTTGGGGGCACCAGCTCGTCAGAAAACATCGATCTTTGGTCTCCTCAATGAAATCTTTAGCCAGCATTGCGGACTCCCCCATCGCAATATCGGGCCGCACGATCCACAGAAATGGCTGCTTACTTTTTGCCAGCCCCCATGCAAATTCTTTGAGGTGTTGCTCGGATATCAACGTCACACTTCCGTAATTCACGTAGATTACGGAGTTTTCTTCCTGTTTATCTAGCCATTGTAGGCATTCTCTATCTTCTCTCCATAAGCTTGGCCTAAATGAGCTCACTTGGCTTTGGGGTATGCCGTTAGAGAGCAAATTAAGAGGCCCTATATTATATATTGGAGGAGATAAGGGTGCAGTTGCATCTAGCACTTCATGTTCCAGATCGCTGAAAGTGTTGATGATTATTGCAGAAGCTTTCAAACAGTTTTGTGTTTCATCTCCCAAGTAATTGAACAAAACATCATCAATGTCTGTTGTTCTAACAAAGCTCGGCATGTCCTTCAGCCGCATGTTTCTCATGCCTGGAATCCAGTCTATTTCAGTATCTAGCAAGCCCTTCTCTACAAAATTTTCATCTGCAGCATAAAGAGTACGTAACAAATTCAGAACCTAGCTTTGGTGCCAATTTAAATAGATCGACAACAAAAGCTGCAAGAACTAGTACGTCAGTACTTTAATACGACTTTACCTTTGAATGGGATGATGCCTCTCCTTGCGAGTTCACGATACTGAAGGTATCCCATGAAGCCACAAGCCGAGGCGGTCCAGAATTGGACCACAGGAATGTCAAATTCTGCACCAGCCTTAACGGCGAAGCTCATGACTCCATCAGAAATTATGCACGAAATTCTTGGCAACTCCACAGTCGAAACGAGCTTAGCCAACAACTCCCGGAACGCAGGTAAACAGTTCTTCCTAATCGAATCACATAGGGCAACCGGATTTTGAGTTGCATCGCGATCAGACGGTGGAAGCCCTTCTGTTATAGTCTCAAACTGGAAATCGTTGAAGCCCTGCACCCATTCTTGCCCCCTGGACCGGATTAAGCGCTTGTGGTTGAACTCAGTGTTGACAAATGTAATAAAGAAGCCTCTTGTGTGGAGAAGTGAGGCTAGTTGCATCATGGGAATCAAGTGGCCTTGTGCTGGAAATGGCACAAGAACAGCATGAGGCTTTTCAGGACAGGTACTGTTCCTCATAATTGAGACAAGAACTATGTTATTACTAGGCAAATGTGGAAAACATCTGATATTTCAGTAACATTTGAACTATCTTTTGCTCTTTTATACAACTAATCTCGAAGGGACCGACCTCATAAAGAATCGATCAGAACTATTGATTTTTCTTTTTGTTTAGGAGTTCCGTGACGGGATTAATTTCTTGGCCGGATTACAGAAATGGGAAGTCTTAAGTTCAACAAGAATATTTGAATACGTGGAGAATATTTGAAATTGTTTCAAAAAATCCAAGAAGGCGTTCAAGATTGTTAGGTTGTCAAAAAATTTTGAAGGACAAAGCAGTAAAAATAGAAAAGACGCTTAGACTTACACTCAAATAATATAATGCACGTCTTTGACTGAACATTATTTGAATATTTATAATGGGATTGAATTGTAAAGCACCATTACCATTTTTTTGGCGTCATATTCAGGAGAAAGCCAAGTTGGATACGGCCACAAAGAATACATAAATCCTAGGATATTTGGAGATTAATTTAAATTGGTGCACATTTTAATTTCGTTGTTTATCCATCCACAGCTCTGGCTTATTAATTTTGGATTTTTTACTTTATTTTATTTTATATTTTACTTTTTATGCTAACATGATTTAAATATGTCGAGTGTATTTAATTGTAATTAGTTAATATTTAAATTAATTTATTTGATATAAAATATAAAATAAGATATGAAATAAAATAAACAAGCTGCTAGCTATTTGCGCCATTCAAGAAGATATGAGAGACAGACGTTTGTTTTATCGTAGGGTGTTTACTCCATTGACTGTTCCCATATACGCATACATATCTTTGGGCTAAGGCGGCGACGATTCAGATAATGGTTATCTAGTAAAATTTGAGAGATTAAATTAGCCACAGAAGAAGAGTGCGAATCAAAGCAATTTCATTCTAATTTTTGGACTCTGTTCAGTAAATAATATTCATCCTATTAAGTTGAAGAAAAGATTACAGCCTGTGTGGGCACGCTTTCGTTTCATGGCATGTTTTCAATTTTCAATGTTTTAAAGCGAGAAAAAAATGTTAATTAATTTTCATATATAAATAAAACTATATTTGGATTAATCATGTGAAAATATATGGTATGATGGGTATAAGATTGAAATTTTATTTAATTTGTAAGTCTTTATCTTCCAATAGATGTATTTTTGGAAAATTGTGCATATTTTAATATTGTTAGTGTAATCTATAGATACTTTATGTCAACTTCAGTTAATTTTAAGGGATGAGATATAAGATAGTACTTGCATGTGCTCGGTGTGATGAATCAAAAATAATTTTAATATCAAAATAATTTATTTTATAATAATATTTATTTTACTTCATGTGATTAAAAATGAATCAAAATTATTTTTATGTTTGAAGATAATTGCACTTAATTAAATAAGTTTTGGAATATGAAGAATTACTAACTCGAAGTTTATAATATATGCAAAAAAAGTTTTAAAGTGATAAAATTTAAAGAAATAAACGAAAGAATTAAAAAAATAAAAATAGAATAGAATATGTAACTAAATATGCTTTTTAAATTAGATATATATTAATACTTGAATATTTTGATATGACAAGTAAATAATTTGTTTTAAAAATATAAAGTTTGTTATATGATTTCTTAATAATGTGGAAGTTACAGTTACAATTTTCATAATATTTGAAATTTTTAAATGTTAAGTATTTTTTGTTAAATTAAATATGTATCTTCTTTGTCCTTTATCTATAAAAATAATTTACATTAGATTATTATTTGATAACTAATTCAACAGGTAGCTTGTAACATGAAATTTTTATAAACTAATATCACTTCATACTGTATATAACTTTTATAAGTAAGATATATTTATATTTATTTATATATGTAGTTATTTTATTATTTTTGAAAATATCAAATAACATAAATTATGTACTTAAATATAATAATAAATAAATTTTCAATATTCAATTCAATATAAAATATCACTCTCTCATATATAATTTTCTTTTATAAATACATAAAAATGTACAAATAATTAAATGAATATTTACTTTTAGTCAAACTTTTTTGATTTGACATCATTAATCCATAAATATTTTTTATGAATTATTATAAGAAAAAATACTGAATTAAATGTACGCGATATAATTATAAAATTATTTAACTAAATATGTTAAAATTATATTATGATATAAAATATATTATAAAATTATTTAAGTAGTCATTTATCAAACTTTTAAAAAATTTCAATTATATCACTATATACATATATGTCCCATATAAAAGAACTTATTTCAAATAATTGAAAATGAGTTCTCTATTATTATATTGCTAAAAGATTAAAATAATTTAAATTAATAATATAAAAATAAAGTTTAGAGTTTATAATTATTGCAAGAAGTAAGCTTTTATATTTGAAATATTCTTCAAATTAAATTATTTGTTATATACTATAGATATAGTTTTATCTAAAAATATTTTACCAATAAAAAATGTTTTGTAAAAATAATTAAATTTTAAAGATTTTGATAAATTGAGCTCTCACATCTATATTATTATATATCACAATGACATGGGAACCACAAGTGTGCAATTTTGATCAAATTTTGAATTCTTTTAATTTTAAAATTTTTAATTAAATTAAAAAATTCTCTTTAATTGTTGGTTATTAATTTGATATTATTTTTCATTTAAATATATCTAGATTTTTGCAATCATTTTCTTGATTGGAAAAAATAATTATTTATTTATATCTAGTACCATAATATGATTATATTCTATCTGCAAAATCTTTTTCATCTACTTTCAATATATGGATGATTCCTTGATTATTCGAACTCTATAGTTTGACAAGTTTTCATAATTTTTCTCTTATCTTTAATAACTAATTTATATCTATACTAGGATAGAGCACACCACACAAAGTACGGTGTCGTGCCCGTTGAAACAATTAAATGTATGCTTTTACATTATAGATATATTTTTTTAAGATATTCATTAAATAAAAATAATATTAAATTTTAAATTCAAAATTAATATAACATATTTACATAAACATTTATATAAAGAATAAAAAGTAGAAATATAAAATAGAAGGAGGAAAGTTAGAAAATATTAAATGCAGCATTATAAACAAAACAATATAAGAGAAAAATCTAACTGATTACAAACAACACTTGAATCATAAGAAATAAAGCAACACACTATCATGCAACAGAATATGACAATATAGAATTTTAAATTTTTAAAAATCTGTTGTACATACAAACTATTATACGAAATGTTAACCATACGCAAATAGTTAATGTTTTGTTTCATAACGCATAACGTTAAAATATTCTAAGTCATGTCTTGAATCAAAGTGTTTTCCTTCTTTAGTCATAAACTTGAGCTATGTTCCAAAAAAACAACCGGGCAATAATTTTATTTTGTTTTCGTCCCACTTGAATCAAATATAGATATGTTGTATGCTTGAAACCTTCTTCTTCCTATAATATCCTTTTTGCCGTTCCAAAAAAGTTATTAATGTAACATTTTGTTCCCTTTTAAAAAGCAAACAAACAAGCAATTTTGTCTCAATTTATTCTCTATCTACCATCCAAAATACAAACAAACAACCATTACATTCTCCAACCCTACTTCCCAAAAATAATTTTGGCAAAATGTCCCAATTCACAATCAAGCAAAGCCTAAATATTTGAATACTAAATTTCTATTTCGTATTACATCAATACTTGGATGAATTATTATATGTTATTATATTTGATATTTTATCAATATTCTTCTTATTTTTTAGGTTAAAGACTCAATATTAATAGTATAATACAAATGTTAATATAGATATTTTGTCAATATAATATGTAGATTTTATTTTAAAATCTTTATTAATATTATATATATAAGAGTATTAATTTAATAAAAAATATTAAAGTTAGGATTTGGATCTTTAACGGATTGAATTGTGTAATTCCATATTCGATCTACTTATTTCGAATTATGAATATTTATAATTAGATTTGATCTATTAGATATTTTAATTAGATAAAAATTCTAAAATTTTGATCGAATTCATGTCGGATTTGAATTAAAATCCAATCCATTGACATTCCTATTTTGTCCAAGAATGATGAATTTTTTTACCTGTCTTATAAAAAAATTCTTAAATTCATTATGTTCTTTCTGGCACGATGGACCAAGAGCTAGTATCCCAACTTGAGTATAAAAGTTGATTTAACATTTTATTTTGAGTTAAAACATCCAATTTACTTATTCCAAATGCAAAATAGTGTCTCAAAAATGCAGAGTAGGCTCTAAAATAAAACTAATAATTAGAGTGTCAGATAAAATGATAGTATTCTCATTTTAAAATATTCTTTGAAAATATTTTCTAAAAATATATGAAACTAAATGTATTTTTATTGTATAGCTAGCTTGTCAGAAGACTAAATGTTACGACGGTACACCATAAAAGATTCTTCTGGGATTTTTTTTTTTTTATTTTCCTGTAAATGAAATTAAATGCTTTATATTTACTATAAAGTAAGTATTTTGTTGGTTCATATATCATTTAATCTACTAGTGGATAGGGATCGAATCAAATTTGAAAATCAAACTTGTGAAAATAGGATGGTCGAAGATTGGTTATTTAATGGATTAAATGGTGGTAGGTTATTTTGTATGTGGGATGGGTTGGAAATGTTCTAATATGTTGATTGCCTTTAATACTTAATGATGCGGTATTTGTAATTGTTGATTGAGGTGTTATATACCATTTGTCTTATGTGATGATTCCGGATTCTATCATGTATTTTTATTCAAATATTGAAATTTTAGGTTAAAATACAAGTTAGATTGGATTATCCCCAAACCCATATTAAAATACGCAGGCTTACGAAAGTGTTGGGGAATATCTGCTTGCCTTTAATACTTAATGATGCGGTATTTATAATTGCCGACTAAGTTGTTATATACTATTTGTCTTATGTGATGGTCCTAATTTGAACAATCATTTAATCAAGAACAGAGAAATAAAAAATTAAATCGCATGCTAAGAAAATTGAAATAAAAATGTATTTCAATTTCTAAGTACAAAAGCTTAATAGCTTATAATACTGTACATCAAGTCAGCTGCCACTTGAGAAGCTGGACGATTTTGCTGGAATGAAGAGAAGAACCAGTTAAAAAATTCCACATAGAGACACAGCCATGCTTCAACTACCCAAAAAAAAGGAGAAAGAAGAAGAAGAAGAAGAGAAAAGAGAATCCATCCGCACAAGCATTGAATATGCATTCAAGGGACAAATATTTACTACAGCGTCAAATATCTCATTTAATTGTCAAGAAGAAACAATTCGAGAGCTGATACAGATTAGAGATAGTATCAAACACACCTACTGGTTCGGCTGAAAGGCTTTATCCTCTACAAAACCAATAACCTGACGAAGCTAATCAGATGTACTCGCCCCATCCATAATGCTCATAAGCCACCAATCAATTGGCAACCCATTTAATGCAAAGAAGGCTGCAAGTAGTAGTGGTAAATGGGTGGGTTGAGTCATTATAGGTTGGGTTCAAAATGAGTTTATATTTATGAGTTGAAAATGGGTTGGGGCGGATTTGGGCAGATCCAATACTAAAAAGGCAAAAAAAAAAAATATAAACTTTTTACTAAATATATTGTT
This sequence comes from Jacaranda copaia, assembly GCA_014898725.1. Lineage (NCBI taxonomy): Eukaryota > Viridiplantae > Streptophyta > Magnoliopsida > Lamiales > Bignoniaceae > Jacaranda > Jacaranda copaia. Next base: position 651,046 of record JACGDI010005492.1, on the reverse strand, counting down.
ATATTATTTTATTAAACTATAATATTTTTTTAACTTTATTTGATACATGTTAATTAATTATTATCAAATCCTTTTTAATCACGTAAAATCAAATCAAAATATGTAAATGCATAATTTACTTATTATTTTATAATATTTATATTTTTTTCTTTTAATACAAAATAACAATCTTGCTCAATGAATAAAACGTAACTATTTAAAATATTTTAAATTTTTAATACAAAATATTTATACTGTACCCAATAAAATGTTCACTATACTATTCATATTTGATTTTGTTTTTACTTTTCATATTTAATCAATATTTGCAAAATACTACTTATTTTATTTTAATTATTTCAATCTAGTCCATTATCATTTATCACAATGATTAAATTCAAATTCGATTCGACATAAAAATATTACTATCAATTTAAAATAATTAAAATATGCATTTATCTTGAAAAATATGTCTTTTTCAAGAATAAAAATATAAAATATTTAAATTTAAATTCTTATATCTACCTAAATTATTATTTTTAAATAAAATACTCAAAAAAATTGAAATATAGTTAATTTTTTAATTTTTGAAAATATTATAACTAAAAGTGAAAATAAAGTTAGGGCCCTTTCTTCATGTGGAAGCAAAGGAAATAAAATGGACAACCACAGCCTGTCCTCTCACATACTACTACTGCACAATAAATTTATTGTGTTTACATATTTATATTTTGGTAGTTTGTAAAAATTGAAAAAATAAAAAATAAAAATAATTTTTTATTTATTTTCATATTTCAAGGTTGAAAATAATATGAGGGCTGTAAAATTAATTGGCTAAATTTTTTTATAAAAAATTGGAGTTTATAAACAAAATAATGATTTCATTAATTTTTAAATCATAAGTTCAAGTAAAAAGTTACTTGACTAATTCATTCGAATTAAGTTAATACATTAATATTTTAAAATTAAATGAGGTGGAGAAATGGTAAATGATTAATTGGTGATATATAATTTATCTAATTTTTAATTCATTACTTTTTTTTTTCATTTTTAGAGTGTTATAGAAATAAAAATAAAGTAGGGTATGATTTTGAAAGAATGAGAAAATAGAAGGATAATTTTGAGGTTGAAATTAGGTTGAATTATTTAGAAACCATATTCAACTCATTTTTAGACCCATTTATATTTAAAACTCATTTCAACTAATATTCAACCCAATCCATATTCAATTCATTAAAACCCAACCCAATCCAAACCTAAACAAATTATTTTAAACCTAACCCAACCAACCTAAAGTGAATTGGATTGGAACCAATTTGCCCTCCAGCCGCAAGTAATGATACTGAAGGTAAGCTCAATACACATGGACAAAGACTTGGTAACTCATATAGGTGAAAGAAGCAGCAACTGTTGTAAGTTTACTCACCCAAGTTAATCGAACCATCCTTCATCAACTTTATGCTCAAACTGTTGAATCTCTCTCTTGAGTAATGTCGTGAAGCTTTTCTCCAGTCCATCCCAGTCTTTAATCTCTCTCTTAGTTGAAATTATTTTTGAAATGAAATGTTGTTTAATATTTACTTTAACAATGAAATTACTTTTTAATTTTATATTATATTTATTTATATTCTTATATAGATATATATATGACGAGATTGAAAGCTGTTCTATTGGATTGGGTTGTATTTGGGCTAATTCGGCTAAGGTGATCGAATAATCCAATATTGATATTTTCTTGGGTTGAGATCTGTAATACTAGCAAACGTTAGACTAGCTGAGGTTCCCCCAACTAAGGCACTTCAACGCTTAAGTTAGTACAGGTGGAGTAAAAGAATCAAGCAGTTGAGTAAGAGTATATCATAAAAATGGCATACCTGGAGAGTGGTTGGCAATGGGATACTTATAGCCTTTTCTAAGTTGATGATATTCTAAAATGCCTTTATCAAGTGTAGAGAGCCTTTGTCTTTGTCTGGGAGTTATAGGCCATTTCTCATTCCTGTATTATTCCAGGTGGTATCATCTCCTACTTTTATGAGAGAATAGTACTCTAGAAGTGCGCCTCCTGACATAGGCAATGCTGGGACAGCATGCGCCATTAATGCGGATGCACGCTGACTGTCAAGGCATTAAATGCGGGAGGGATACAATTCGGTGCTAGAGTAAGCACTCTGATCGATGGTGATGGACCATAGAAAGTGTTCAACCAAAGAAATAACTAAATGAACTAGATAGCTTGAGGCCTCCCATCGGGTAAGGTCGAGACCTATCTACTCAACCTAGCAGTTATGGTCGAGTAACTTAGCTTTGGCTATTACATTGGCAAAGAGGCGATGTACAGCAGCCCAGCTGAGCTTGGACATGTAATTGGACTTCAGATGTGAAGTGGGCTTGTTGGGCTATCCTATATCATGAGTCTCCCCCATTCGCAGTCTTGATCAAGCTTGTTGACGAGAAAGAGCAAGGAGTAGTCAACTGATTAATAGTTATGGACATTTCACTTGAGTTTTTGAACTGTTGACTAGGGCTTTTGAATTGTCGACCAAAGTTTTTAAATTGTTGACTATGGTTTTTGAATATTCGATCAGGGTTTGGTGCATTTAATGATTCTGGAACATTGAGCCATGTAAAGCATTAGGTTACGGTGGTGTAATTATTACTGCCGCTTGGGTTCCCATGTTCAAATGCCTATAAATAAGCATGGTAAAAACATTCATTTTACACCTTCACTACATTTGATCTGGTCAATTTTTACATTTAGAGCTCTTAATTCCCTTCCACATTTTAGAGCCTTCCATAAAATGCCTAAAGTTTTTCTTCTAGCTTCTATTTTCCTTCAATTGTGTTAAGCATGTTGAGCACATCATATAATAATGACACTAGGTCCTAGGTTGCACAATTTCATGGGGAGGTTGGGGGTGAGAACACATCTAATAGCTCGTCGAGTGATAGCTCGACCTCCAGTAGCTTGAGTGATAAGAGGTTGTTTCTGGGGGTAAGGCAGGCTCAAGTGAAATGCCAGTGTTGCATTGTCGATTGTTCACTTCACACCTAACCATTATAGCAAAATAGTTTCCAAAATTATCCCTGCTGACTTAGTACACATTAGGAAATTTATCATATTCCTGAGAAGTTTGAGCTTTCAGTACCTGGTCCATGGGATAGGATGCATCGACATTCGAAGGGATGTATTATGGTGTTTGAGAAGGGGTTTAGATGTGGACTTAGGTTTCCGCTTGCACCTGCCGTAATCGATCTCCTAGAGGGCCTAAAAGTCTACATAATGTAGCTCCTGCACAATTATTTTGCAATTGTGTATAGTTTTGCCATGCTGATGCACTTATTCAGCTAGTCGCTCTCCTTCATGAATTTTTCAAATTTGTTCCACCTTTCTATGTCCTGAAAATCGAGTAACATCGAGGAGTTTGGGTTTTACTACCTAACGGTGTGCCTACATCAAAAATTCTTAATCGCCCCAGCCTCGTTATATGGCCAAGAGTGGAAAATATACTATTTATATGTTCGAGGGCCTGGGGACTTTAATATTCCTAGGGGGTGGTGGAGGGGGCATGTCGAGATGCTAGGAAACCTAACCCTGAGTTAGTCCAACACCTTCGTTAGGGACTTGGTCGAGTTTACCCAAATTGAGGCCTCAGTATTGACCGAAGAGAGATGTTTGGTACTGTTTGGTTTGTCACTAGTCGAGTTGAACTTGCCTATAGGGGACTAATTAGGTAGAAATTCTTGTCGATTATGATAATTGTGT
>JACGDI010005492.1:622510-647204 GCA_014898725.1 Jacaranda copaia | reverse complement strand
AAATGTATGGTGGCTGGGCTCTTTACCTCTAACCAAAAAAAATTCATGGACTTGAGCTAGATCAGTGCGCTTAAGGGTTTGACATACCACTGCAATATGGTCAGTGTGAAGTTGATTTAGTTTCTCGTCGAATGCTACCTTTAGCTGATCACATTTTTTAATGAAAACTTCTATTTTAGATGAGCCAGCTTGGGTATCTTTTTTAATAGAGGTCGGAGTTGGCTTTGGCTGATCGAGAACAACTGTTGGAGGAAGAAGACTAAGGAGGTGGCTGACCTCTGGGAGCAGCTTAATATAAAGGACTAATAGCTGGTCGAGGCTGTGCAGGAGAGGAGCCAAATAGACATGGTGCTAAAAAAAGCTTAGTTGGACCTACAGGTGAGCTACAATTCTAGTTGAACAGCTAGCTATAATGCTGCGCTCGAGAAAGCTTAAGCAGCATTTTTTCAAAAGCGCCATTTAATGCAAAGAGAGATAGTACAATAGGTTATGCTTAGCTTAGTTTTCCAAGATGTGAGCGTGGTCTTCTTGATCAATGATGCTCGCATAGCATTTGACAAGGTGGTCAAGCAACTTGAGCACTTGGGCTATGCCTTTCAAGCTGAAGATAAAGACTGAATAAGCCCCATTTTGGACGAGACGATGCAATATTATCCTAAGCTGGAGGAGATCGTAGTTAAGAAAAGAGAGGATGGGGGTACTATAATAAATGCTTTGATCAAGTCAATGACTGCTGCTCAACAGAAATAGGCCCATATCGAGAGGAGGTTTGTACCTTGGCGAGGGAGTTTGCCTTTGTTGATGACTTTGCTTTCCAAATCAGGGATAGAATGGTCGATGTTGCCAAGTACCTGTTATGCTCAACTACCTTTATGGGCGATATGACGGGGCCTTCACAGTCAACATAAGTAGTTTTCCCCTTCGATCAGCGATGCCCAAGCCTAACCAGGATGTTTAGAAGGGTGCCCCGATAGGTTGGGTGGGGGGTGCTGGGTTGAGTCAAAGTTGAAACTCCTATTGAAGGTTACAGTCGAATAGGTTGTGCTGAGTGGCTCTTTTGTAATCCTCTTCCTCTTTGTGGCTTGATGTTAGTATTTTGTTTTGTTTTTCTTGTAATGAAATTTGTACTTCAATTTTTGTAATTAAAAATTTTATTACATGAAATATTGCAGTTACTTTGATCAATGTGTGGTCAACATTTTTACAGTTTTCTTGCTAAATGCAACTGTCTCATTGCAAATGTGTGGTTAATAACTAGATTAATTAACATGAACCCAATAACAGCTTTACCATCGATTGAGGTTACTGTTGCATAGATATGCATGAGCTCATCAAATGTCTTCGATGTTCTATTTTAAAGTTATATAGTTGAGTTTTATTACTCTGATCGAGTCCAATAGTATTTAACATGATGCATCATAGGGCATGAAGTCATTTGACTGGGTCAATGATGAGGTCGACCATTACATATGTTCACGAGGCTTTAGTTTCTTAATTTTGTAGCAGAGACCTGGTTTGTTGGTCGACTATAGGGTCGATTGTAAGGTTGGGGTTGAGAAGCTTTAATTGGGTAGCATGAAGCTACTCATTAGGTTGATTGTAGGGTTGACTATGTAGTTTGGGTTGAAAAGCCTTGAATTGATAGCATGAAGCTTCTTGTTAAGTCAACTACATGATTGATTATGTGGTTCAAGCCGAAAGCCCTTATTTGGAGCTTAAAGTCGCTTGTTGGGTCAATTGTGGGATTAACTATATATCTTGAGCTAAAAAGTCTTGATTTGGCAGCATGAAGCTATTTTTGGGTCGACTACGGGGTTAAGTTAAAACTTCGGCTTAGAAGCCTTAGTTTGGTAGCTTCAAGTTGCTTCTTGAGTCGACTACAGGATTAACTTGAAACTTTGAGTTATGTAAGGCGGATGGGAGTGTTAGCAATTGTAGCATTACAAGTGAATGATAGTAGTGTTGCTAAAACTTTATTTATATCATAGAATACAAAGATGATTATAATGCATTTTTATACATAGAATTTCTTCAAGTTGATGGCATTCTATGGGTGAAGGAATTCATCTCCATCGATGTTAGCAAGTCGATAGATGTTGTGCTTTGATACCTTCATGATAGTATAAGGCCCCTCTCATTTTAGGTGAAGTTTGCCAAAATTCTTGGATACCTCCACCTTCTTGAGAATAAGGTCTTCAACTTTAAAACGGCACAGCCTGACCCTTTTATTGTAGTTCTTTATCATTTTTGATCTATAGCGTTGCATGGTGTTATAGGCTACTTGTCTCCGCTCATCAATTATCTCTAAGTCAAGTTTTCTTTCTGAGGTGTTTCTGATTGGGTTGTATTAGATCACTCGAGCTATATGTTATATGAGTTCGAAAGGATGGCTGCTTCAGAATCATATACAAAACTGTAAGGGTTGTGACTCGTAGCTGTATGGGGGATGGTCCTGTACACCCATAACACCCTAGAGAGGTCATCTACCCAGCTCGATCTGGTGCCTTGTATTCTAGCTTTCAAATGCTTAAGAATTATTTTGTTCGTTACCTTTGTCTAGTTATTCAATTGAGGGTTACCCAATGAGGTAAAGTGTTAGGTGATCCATAATGCCTCGCACCAACTTTGGGTGTTTCTGCTTTGAAACTGCGTCCTACTGTTTGAAATGATGATCATATGGAGACCAAAATGGTAAATAATATTTTTTCAAATAAAAATTTTGATGGCTACGTTAGTTATTTTTGGGACAGCTTCGACCTCATCCCACTTGATGAAGTACTTGACTGTCACAATTATGAACTTTTGCTAACCCGTCATCTTTGGTAATAAACCTTGAATGTCGATCCCTCACTAGTTGAATGGCTAAGTGATCTAAACATCGACCATAGGTGCCGTAGGTTGGTGTGAGAGGTTTGAGTAGACTTGGCATGATTGACACTTTCGAGCAAAGTTAACAGCATCTTTTAGTAGAGTGTGCTAGAAATATCTGCACATGATCTTATGGGTAAGGGATCTTCCTCCTGAATAGTTTCTGCACATGCCTGTGTGGATATCCTGTAAGACCTCATGAGCTTGGTTGGGATCCAGGCATCTTAGGAGCTATCCAGAGATCAACCTCTTATAAAGCTGGCTATGTTCGTCTAGTGCAAACTTGGTGGCCTATCCTCGAAGACAATGTGCCTCATGTTTGTCTTCAAGGATCATGTCATGACTCAAGTAGAGCTTTATTAGATCTTGTCATAAAGAAACTGTCTCCTCGATGCTCCCCACCAAATTCTCTTCGAGGGTGCCTATTGATGGTCTATTGATGACCAAAAATGTTATTATCCTATCTCTTGTACCTCTAGTCGAGCTAGCAAATTTTGATAGGGCATCTACGTGCTCATTCTCAAATCGAGGTGCTTAGCTAAGAGTGAATTTTTTGAATAACTGCTATAGTTTTTTGACCTCTATCAAGGATCAGCTCATTGTCGAGTCCTTAGTCTCAAATTTTTTTTCAATTTATTCCACCACCAACTAGAAGTATGTGATTGTCACTAGGTGCTCAGCTCCTCGATCAAGTGCCATCCTCATCCTAGCAAGGAGGGCTTTGTACTCAACCTTATTATTGGGGATTGCATATTCAAGTTTGATTGCAAAATCATATTCTTCTGCTGACAGGAAGCGGAGAGCTATTCCTGCTCCCTCTATTGACATGGTTGATGATCCAAACAAGAGGAGTTTCACTGCTCTTTTTGGGGAGATTAACCCGCTTGGCGATGAAATTAGCCAAGACCTATGCTTTAATGGTTGTTCTAGGTTGAAAGATGATATCAAACTCTCCCAACTCAATGGCCCATTTCATTAACCTCCTCGATGTGTTTGGCTTCAAGAGTATTTCTCTCAATGGTTGACTTGTCAATACTATCATTGCATGAGACTGAAAGTATGGTTGCAGTTTCCAAGCTACAGTAACTAATGCCAGGGCAAACTTCTCAATTTACAAGTAATTATGTTCTAGCCCTTAGAGCACCTTGCTACAATAATAAATTGGTCAATGGTTTCTATCCCTGGTCGAAACCAAGACTAAGCTAATTGATGTCTCCAAAATAGCCAAGTAGATATGTAGTACCTCTCTGAGCTCCGGCTTGGTGAGCATAAGGGGCGATGATAAGTATTGCTTTAATTTAACTAGAGCCCGATCATATTGTTCATTCCACTGGAAACTTGTCGGCCTAACGGGAGATGAATCTTCCAAAGGCTATAGTCTTCCTGACCAACTGCTGTACATCTCTAACTGTTCGAGGTAGAGCAATGTCTAATACGGCTTGAATTTTCTGTAGATTGGCATCATGCCCCTTTGATTGACTAAATAACTTAAGAACTTACCTCCTTGAACACCAAACATAGATTTATTTAGATTCAACTTCATGTGGAATGCTCATAATATGATGAAGGTATGGGTGAGGTCGAGCAAATGGTCCTTGGTCTTTTTTATTTTAACAATAATGTCATCGACATAAATCTCCATAGACTTGCCAATCTCATTTTTGAACATAAAGTTGACCAGTCTCTGGTAGGTTGCTCCAGCATTTTTGAGTCCAAAGGGCATGACCAAAAAGTAATAAACTCCATTGGGGACTACAAAAGAGGTTTTGTCCCTATCTTTGGGGGCCATGAATATTTCGTGACTTCTTTAGAATGCATCCATCACACTCCATAGTTGACAACCAGCTATAGAATCTATTAATAAACCTATATGAGGTAGAGCGTAAGGATCTTTAGAGCAAGCTTTAATTAAATCAGTGAATTCATTATGCATGTGTCATTACCCCTCATTCTTGGGGATGAGTACAATATTACAAAGCCAAGATGGGTATTAAATTTCTATAATATAACATGCATCTAAGAGTTTGTTGACTTTCTTCTCAAAAATCTGGCTCCTCTCAGCATTGAAGGTTCTTGTCTTCTGCTTGATCGGCTTGTATGATGGGTTGATGTTAAGGTAGTGAACGATCACACTAAGGTTAATTCCTTAAATGTTGGATGCCTTCCAGATAAAGAAGTTGATATTTCTTCATAGGAAATCAACCATGAGACATTCCATGTGGGGACCTATATTTATTTCGATCCTGGTGGTCTTATTGGGGTTCCTAGGCTCCAGCTCGACCATTTTGAACTCCATGACAGGCTCCACTCTAGTATCTTCCAACTTTCTCTTCTTATTGGACTAGCCCTCCTTAGGTTCTGCTACAAGGACATCTCCTGAGATCTTCAGTTGTGGTCGAGTCTTCTGCTCGCTAAGCTTAACCAAAATGGTTACCGTCACCAGGCTTTCTGGATGTTGCATAGCAGCTCATCCATGTCTATTGGAGTTGGGAATTTGATTTTCATATGATAAGTTGATATAATGGCTTAAAAAATCATTGAGAGCTGGTTGACTAATTATGACATTGTAAACAAATGGGGCGTCAACGACCAAATAGTTTATCATTAATGTCCTTCTGTGGGGCACCTCCCCAAATGATGTAGAGAGGTTGATGGAACCTTCTAGTATGATTTTTAACCTCCCAAATTTGACTAGAGGGGTATGCACAGGCTTAAATTTTAGCTGGCTGAGGTTTATCCTTTTTAGTGTTGAGAGGGAGATAATGTTGGTAGAGCTGCTATTATCAATCAAAACCTTCCTAACTTTAAAGTTAGCAACTTTAATAAAGACCACCATGGGACAATCAACTTTATGGTCGATGTTTTTTCCTTCAAGGTGGGCCAGGTTGTCATTAGTGAAGGAGATGAGTTTAGCATTAGTGGATAAATGGAACATTATTTTAATTTTGGAGGCTTTGGTTGACTTTAGCCTCCTCTGCATTTATCTCTTCATCAATTTTGAGTCTCCCCCCCAGTAGGACCCTCTGCAATCATGTCAATTACTCCTCAAATAGGTAAGTAGTTATCTTGGATGAGGTTTTTACCTTTATTATCTCTCCTTTGGCTAACTGACTTTTCTCTACAGAAAGTCTGATCTATTCTATACTTTTTAGTCTTAGTACCTTCAGCGATATATTGCTTAAGATGGCCTTACCTGATCAGTCTCTCAATTTCATTGTGGATATTGAAGCAATTCTCTATGTCATGCCCTATTTACTTGTGAAAGCAGCAATATTTCTTTGATATTTTCATTGTCTCAGTTTCAATGAGCTTTCTTGACCTCTTAAAGAGGTTATCATGTTAGATTGTGAACAACACCTCTTTTATCGTGTGGTTCAATGAAGTGTAATCATGTAAGTATTTTATTGGAGATTGACGACCCTTCCTCTGCTTTTGGCCATTTTTCTCTTTATTTTTCTTTTTCTCGACCTCAGGGTTGCCAAATTTCAATTTGTTCATTTCCTCTTAGGTTATATATCTCTCCTCTAGGTCGAGCAATTCTTCCATCAATAGTTGGCATTCCCGTACTAAAGCATTGGCGCATTCATTGTGTTAGAGCCCCAAGAACAACACATTGATCAGGAACTTGAACTTGAGGTTGTTGATGTTCAACACCTCCATGTTGAACATGCCAAAAATGTCATGAAGGGACTCCTCATTATTCTACTTGATGGTGTTGACATGGGTGTGAGGGCACTTTGCCTTTCATCGACTGATAAATTGGTGTATGAACTTATGACATAGTTGGTTGTAGGAGTATATCAATGATGGTTCAAGTTTAACAAATCAATCAAGCACAATACCCTGAAAAGTGGTAACCAGTATCTTTGAATGTATGTATTCATTATGTCCATGCAGTTACATCATGTGCTTGAACTGCATCAAGTGCTCATTATGATCGGATTAGCCATCATGCCATGGGAGTCCAGTCGGGACTTTTGCATCAACAGCAATGCGCTCATCGATTATTTCTTGTATGAATGGCGAACCCCTTTCACGATGAGACCTTTGGGGGCTCTCAGGGTTGGGCATCCTTTTAGTGTTTTTCCTTGAGATCTCATCGAAGCGTCTATTTAGCTATTGTACTTGGTCAAAAACTTCTTCTTACTCCTCCCAATCTGCCTAGGTTATGTTGCAGTCAAATTGGGGCATAATGATCTCTGCCTTATTGCACTGTGAGGCTTCAATGGGATGAGCCATATGATTAACTGATTCACCCACATCTTCACACTGGTCCAGTCTTAAACGTTCAACCTTATCACACTGCAAGGTTCGATTAGGTTAAACGTAATAGTCTATAGAATCAGCAATCTCTTCCCTTAGCTCCGATCACCCCCCTTCTCCATGGAGGCACCTAGGGTTAGCTTCTCATCTAATTGGTGGGCATCTAGACTCTAGGCTACTGCGACTGTCCCGAGGGGACTTATCTTTTGGTGATAGCGGTTGTGGAGTTGCATTACCAATGGGTGGGCACGGTTGTGTGCCTATTCAATGACACAGAAAGCTAAGCAAATATTTGAGTAGAAATTTATTCACTTATCAGTCGCATTAGCTAAGGCATGGTCAAGGTAACAACTTGCTTTGGTGGGGCGTTGGGGCCTATGGTATGTGATCTCTATTGAGGGAGAGGAGGAGATGCTGTCATTCTATTTTTCTTTCTCTCAGATGCATCTTGCTTGGTGTTTTTCAGTTGCAATCTTAAGTTTCCCATAGGTGGCGCCAAAGTGACGAGGTTGAAAGTTGTTTTACTGGATAGAATTGTGTTTAATTTGACAAGGGTGGTTGAATGATCCAACAGTAATATCTTTTTAGGCTGAAATCTGCAACCACTAGAAAACATCAAACTAGCAGAGATACCCCCAACGAAGGCACTCTAACGCTCAAGGTAGTACTGGTTGAGTAAGAGAATCAAGCAATAGAGTAAGAGCATATCATAAAAATGGAATATCTGAAGGGTAGTTGGCAATGGGGTATTTATAGCCTTCTTCAGGTGTAAGATGCTCCTATCAAGTGTAGAGGAATTTTGTCCTTACCTAGGAGTTATAAGTCATTTCTCATCCTTATACTATTCTTGGTGGCATCATCTCCTATTTTCCTGGGAGAGTATTACTCTGGAGGCGCACCTCCTAACAAAGTTGGTGACAGATGCAGTATTGGGGTGGTATGCACCATTAATGTGGAGACATGCATGCTGACTGTTAGCGCATTAAATACGACAGGAATATGATTTGGTGCTAGAGTGAGCACTCTGGTTGACGGTGATTGACCATAGAAAGTGTTTGACTAGAGAAATAGCTAAATAGACTTGGCAGTTTGAAGCCTCTCATCGGGTAGGGTTGAGACCCATCCACTCGACCAGGTAGTTATGGTCAAGTGACTCGACCCCAGCTATTGCAGAGTCGAAGATGTGATATACAATGGCCTAGCTGGGCTTAGACATGCAGCTGGGCTCTAGATACAAAGCTGGCCTATTGGGCTATCCCAAATCAATATATTAATTTGCTATATGTTAATTATGGTTAGAAACATATATAGAAACTTATTATGTTAGATTATTTCATAAGATTAATTAATATATATTTCTATTTTATACATACGAATGTATATCATGCAATTAATTCATTATCTTTTAATTATTTTTCAGTTTCATTTGAGCGTTGATTCCATCATAGTTTTCTGTTGTCCTACGCATCCTGAGGTAAGCAATTTTTATATTTATTTTTAAAGTTGATATTATAGTTTTTTTCTTTTTTAATTGAAAGTATACATTAAGTAGAGAATAAATGGAATTAGTAGTTTAGGATGAAGGATGTGCTTTGAGGGAAGGTATGGAGCGTTCCTATTTATTATTGTTGGATTAATGATTGCTTGCATGGAGTTATAAAGGGATAAATGTAATTTGAATTAGTTTTTCCATAATCATTCTATGATAGATTTTTGTGTTTGTGGTTTCCAAAAAAAAAAAAAAGAATCATTGGATTATCATACACATACGAGAACTCTATGCCAAAATTTTTTGGCGATGATAACGTCTATGAAAACCCCTATTATAACACTAATGAGCCAAAATTTTGAATTGATAAATGTTTAATAGTGGAGACCATACCAAAGTTTTTTTTCTGTGCAATGATCTTTGAAAAATATTCCTTATTGATCCCTAGATGGTGAAATAAACAAAATAAAACTATGCATTCTCTATTTTCATTTGAAATGAATAAAGGACATAATGGATAGAAGTTTACTAAATTGAAATAGAATCGTAAAGTATTCATATTAATATAGCAAAACTAAATGATAATAAAGCGATAATAATTAATATGTAAGATAATGATTTTGAAACTCATTTAAAATGAATAAAGGATTAACCAAATATTTGGTTTGTGTGTTAATAAATATTTCGACCGGCATAAAAACCACAAGCTCACATTTACGACACCAAAATTAAGAATAAGTTAACCATCCATACCACAGGGTTAATTTATCCCTTGTATTATGCTCATGTGGATTTCGGTTTATCTTTGAATCAAATACTAATATGTACACATATATTCAAGATTATGAAAGTTGCCTTACAAACCAAATAGATTTACAACCATTGCATAATCATACAAAAGCACTCTACTTATGATGACAAATAAACGTAAGTCCACCAATCATACAATTCTATTAACCTAAATAATTTTCTTTTTTAGACAACAAGCTTAGTCATTCATACATTACTCAATATCACTAACAAGACCATTCTAATGAAGTAGATGGATATTCCACCACAAAGACTATAAATGTATAATAGGAATTACCGTTGGGATAAGGCAAGAATTTTTGGATGAAGTTGAGGAGTTTATAACTTATGCATATACGTGGCTTGCCATAGTTTCTAAGAGATGCAATAATTAGGTCTCTATGCAAGCAATGTGAAATGAAATACCGGTTGTTAACACTCAATAATGTTAGGATGAATTTGTACGAAGTAGTGTTCAAACCTAATAAACTCCATTAAGCTTCTAATAGAATATCCATCAGATCCAATTATTTTAGTATGGAAATGATCAACTCCGTCTCTAATTCTTTTGAAATCTAACAATATTTTGCAACAAAAACTCTGTTGGAAAAACTTTTGTAATAAGGATATTTCTAATGGATTCCATCAAAAATTTATACCAGAATTAGGATTTTGTTTGTAGTGAATATTAAAAATAAAATATTTAAAGAAGACGTATTCTTTTATCTTGACTTGGATAATATTTAAGTAGAAATTAAAGAAATACAGTTTGTATTAATTTTTTTTTGTAACCTATTATGTAATACTTTTTAAGTATTCAACCTAACATATGATCATCTTTTTAGTATAAATTAATCTTAAAATTTTAGAATTCTAAACTTTACCAACTATTTTTAACATGTCAATCTTATGCTTTATCCTTTTCATCTATTTTCATTTTCCAATATATGTAGTTTTTAAGTCTTCTTTATATAATATTTTTTATAAAGTGTATCATCTTACACACAGACTTTTTTCTATAATTAGATCCATATTTCACAATAACATTAATATTATATTATTAATATAATCTAATGAAAAGGATAAACTTAGAGTGTAAAAAGAAAAATAAGGACAAAGTGAACTATTATGTTTCTTCTTAATATTTTTATAAATATTATAAATGATAGAAAAAGAAGTAAATTGCAAGAGTAAAGTGCGATATTTTTTAACCTTTCAAGTAAAATTGAAAATTAGAATACATTACTAAAAAAAATTATAAATTGCAATGGATTTTTGCGGTGGAAAAACTTAGCGCCCCATCTAGAAGGTGTCAGTTTCAAGTCGAGGTGCTACTCCAATCTATTCCATAAATATTTAAATCCAAAATGTACCTCCAAAATTCAATTTTGATTCATAAAACTGCATAGCAACCCAAAGTTTAACAACTCAAGTGATAGCATCTTAACACTGACCCAAAAGATCATTCTAGAGTATGGAAGCAATATAATTTCAAACTCCAAATAAACACTACAAAGAGTATGGCATATATTCTCATTCTAAAGTCTCATAAATAGCAACATGTCTTAACTTTAAAGTAACAGTACAAACCAACATTATATACATGCTAAAAGTTTTTTAGTTGAGTTCAGTCCTGTCCACAGTCTCAACACGCATAGTCTCGAACAGATGATATCTAAATACCTATCATAAAATAGTTTTTCCAGGCAAGCCATCAGTCCTCATTCTTAACTTATTCATACCTGTTTGAGAACATTTAAGAAATACATAGGAGGGTGAGTCATGGGACCCAGTGAGGAACAATGTAAAGCAATACACAATCTTTCAACAATCAGTGATTCAACAACAGTAATCATTGATAGTTTAGCATAAAAGAACAAGGTTATGCCAAAAATAGAACATTGAAAGGGCTCAAGCTATTAGGAAATGCTAAGTCGGAAGCTGTGATCGTTAGCTTAATGACCTGATTGACTCAACTGATTTACATTAGGAGGTATTTCCACCGAGCAACTCGACCATTTTACTATAGGAGGTTTTTCTATCTGCTCATTTGCTTAGGACATCAGCTCGATCTAGAATGGGAAATCACTCAAGCCTTACTGGTCATTAAGTAGAGTACAATTTCAAGAATAGCAAACCCATTCACATAAGAAAGTCAATAAATCAAATACAACACACATATCTGAGTATCCTTATGCCCCATAACAGTATAGTAATAGTTCAACTTAGTATAGCAAACAATCAATTCAGTAGCTCGAGCATGACAGCTCAGTAATAACTGTAGCTCAAGCATAATAACTGTAGTTCAAGCATAACAATTTGGCATTAATAGTAGCTCAAGCATAATAGCTTGGCAAGGCATTTGGGCCAACTATTCTCCTGTACACATCTTTCAATTCAATCAATCAATCAGTCAATTACCAATATGGTAGAATAATGAGCTTCACAATATGGTTTCAATAAAGCCATCACGGTAAACAATGATAGACAAATTCAATCAAGCAAGCCAACACGACTAACAATAATATACTATATGGTTTAATCGATACAATAACATATGAGATACTGAAATGTTCATGGTACTAGAATAGAAATAGTTAGTTGTTTCAAAATAGTTTCGTTACATGATTTGACAATGGTATGATTCACAAGCTCATCAATTAGTAGTTTTCAATGAATAACAATTAAGATAATAAAACTTCACAGAGTTCATAAAACAACAATAAATGATAATAATAGTTAAGATAATAAAACCTCACAAGGTTCAGAAAGCAGCAATAAATGATAATCAGATCAAATGTCAAGTAATAAAACCTTATAAGGTTCAACAGTTAATCAATATAAAAAATGATAGCAAAGACAGGTATAAGATCAACGGAACCTTAAAGGGTTCAATCACAATAACATTGCTTTATTCAAATGAGTACTAGATCGCTGGATACTCATAGGGATCCATAGTCTACGAATAGCTATAATTAAAATAATAACCTAAAGTAGGAGGCCCTCACTTTAATTTCCACAAAAAAAGGCTTTTCTCGCCTTACTATTCGTCAGATCCTAGCTCCTTGTCACTTAATCAATAAATGAATTTACTATCAAAATCATTATTTTGACCTTACAACCATAATCAAACAGATAGCATTCTACTATCAATCATTTTACTATTAATATTGTATTTTAGGGTTTGGCTTCAATATTATTAAGGGTGACATACCAAATACACCATTAATACCAAACTATTTATGGAAATCATATTTATTTTGATAAAAGAATATAATTAGATCCTTAATTTATATAATAACATAGCAACGTTACACAAAATCGATTATAATAAGCTAACTATCTTTAATAAATCTAATTTTTGTCACTTAGACAAAGATTACATAAAATTAGGGTTTTAATCCCTTAATAAACCCAATTCACTCAAATTTATGACACGATAATACAAATTCGAGTTCACTAAACTTATAATGGTATATGCATGACCCAAATCTTAGTTTTGTATCATCTCAATTAACCCAATTATCGCCATTTAGGTTCCAAATTCATAAAATGAGGATTTCTCCACCTAATTAACCTAATTAATCAAGATTATTATGCAATATGACTAAATTCGGGTCCACTAGCTTATGTAATCATTTGCATGTCTCAATATTTTTGATCAAATCATGTATATTCTTTCATTCGTACAATACATTGTAAGGTTTGGAGGTATATACATACACATGCTTACAACTTTGACACAAGTTTCTCATTTTTACCCAATATCTTTTTATTGATGCTCTATATACACAATCAGTTTGTGTGCATATAATTACTGCAACGAGACAAGCAAACTATTTTGTTGCCACTGTTTTCCACCATCGAAGTTAGTCAATCCCACCACCAAAAAAAGCATTTCAGCTCGAGGAACCAAACCCCTCAACCAATTTTTCTAATTACTACCGAATTGAAGCTTAATTGGCTGGAAAACTTTATTGATCCGCCACACCTTGCCATGCTGATTTTCTTCAATTTCACTCACTTCGATGGTCGTTTTCTAAAATTGAAAGCTCCTACACCATTCTTGAGTTAAACCTATCAAAGCCCAGTACTTGGCTGTAAGTTTCTATCACTGAAAACCTGTAGCCCATCACCTTTGAAGCTTGCCGCTGTGAAGCTCAATTTCCTGACAAATCGCTGGGTGGTTTTGCAAGAAAAAAGTATGGTTAAGATCATGGGAGTGAGGAAAAAAGTTTGGTAGGGTTGGTTTTCCATTTCAGCCATCGTCAGAGAGAGAGATGGTGGGTTTCGGTGAAGGAGAAAATGGAAATAGGGGTGAAATTGAAAATTTTATATTTATAGAATTGATCTTTTCTTAATTACAAATTGACCCCTAATAGTTTTGGGTCAAATTTCAATGAGGTCTAAAAGTTCTGATTAAATTCAATTGGTCCCCAAGTTTGTTGGTCTTCTATATTAGCCCCTCAAATTCTAAAGAATGATCAAATTAAGTCTCTCCTAACCGCGCATTAACCCACAAAACTTTCAAAAAAATAATAAAACTTAATAAAAACTTATAAAAATATTATTAAATAAAAATACCAATAATATGATTTCTAAGGGTGTTACAGCCCTTCTCCCTAAAAAGAATCTGGTCCCTAGATTCTCATCTTCAACTTGAAAACTTTGGTTAAAATTGGTGCATATGCGGATCTTAATCCCAGGTTACCTTGATTAAATCATTAACTCATCCCATTGTTACAATAACATCATCTAATTCCTAGTGACATTTGTTTCACTACGATCATTAAGAATTTCCTCTTTCTAGTTCCCCAACATATGCATTCTTATTAAAGCACATGGTGCCACCTTATTTTTTTGGGTTGTCTAGATTCCTAAAATCATGGTTTTGTTATCCGATGTCACTTTAAGTTTTCTCCTGATTTCCATGATCGAACTTATAGGAAGTAAGTTGAACTATCCTGATAATGAGTTTTAAACTTGCTTGGTGATCCCATAAAAACACTTAGCATCTCATACTTCTTTTCGATAAGGTATTCCTTATGCACACCATCACATCTCATTTCTATACCTATAAGATCGCCAATTTCACTAGAATTGAGAACATGCTATTATTTAATAAACACAAAACCATTAGTAATATGGAACTAATAACATCATAAGTTCATACTTGCATAACATTTACATCAAAGAGTAGTTAGGTTCAAACTTAACAAACTAAACTTCATAATAATTCACACATTCCCAAGAGCTAGCTATAGGTTCACAAAACCAAATATACTAGGTATAGTCATTAACAATACTTTTGTAACTCCTTATACTCAGTTTGGGTATAAAGTCAAAATGTGCATTATCAGACTCTCATATGACATTCAAAAACTTAAATAAAACCTTAAGTCACATGTTTTCCTTTTCCTACTGGTGTTAGACCTTTCCTCTTTGGGCAATCTTTCAAGAATTGTTGGTCGCTACTGCAACCTATGCATTTGTCTTACATCTTCCAACATCCAAACTCCTCATGGTTAAATCTCTTGTAGAATCCACATTATTTTCATGTCACCCCTTGAGCCAAATTTGCAGTCCCACCAACCTAAGTGTTTTATTGATTGGGGCCTCCAATCTATAGTTTTGGCTATTTTTTCTTAGGGTTATCATCAAAATGCATTTTTTCTTTTTTTTTTTTTGGGCTCTCATTTTCGATCTTTTAGGTCTCCTACAATTTTAACTCCAACTACAATGCTTTACATATTGCTTGATTGAATTTTGGCACATCACAGATGGCCACACCCCATCTAAGTTCTCGCTACAGTTCTTATATAAACTATCGAGCTTGTAGATTCTTATCTTCTAGTCTGTAAGAAGCATATTGAATGAGTCGACTAAAAGCAACCTCAAATTGACTGACAAACTAATTTCCTTGAATCAATTCCATGAACTCTATTTCCCTTGCCTGTTTAACCACTAAGGGCATGTATTTGTCCATGAATTCCCTGGTAAAATTTTCCCAAGTCCTATAGGTCCTAGCAGTAGTCCATCTATCATTTCTTAGATTCCATTTGAGAAATAAGACCACGAATATGTTAGGGTCATGCTTTTCGTTAGTTTAAAACTTAGTTAGAATCTCCAACTTTCTATTCCCCTTTATCCTATAAAGCTTATTGGCTCAAGTGTCTCAACTTACTTGTTCTAGCCTGAGCCCTTTGTATTTCAACTTATCCCCAAGCTAAATTACTAGTTTCTACATCTAAGTTCAAAGTTTCCCATCTTTGTGATACTTATACATATCTTTCATTTATTACGCCAACCACTAAATACAAAAATTTCATTTTCAAACCTAGAGTGTTTGTCAATCTTAGATTGACTCAATTCATACCTACTAATACATTTATAATCTGTAGAATTTCTCTTTTTCATTCTTAAATGATATCTCTATTTCATTAAATCAATTACCATCTCAATTGTCCTAAGCATAAGTAAGATAGTCTATCCTATAACTTAAGTTTTCTTTAATGTATATGAGATCATTCTCATATAACCAATTTCCTTTGTTCCTTTAGTTGTTTTGAACCTCAAATTGCATTTTTGTTGTTCAATTTGCAAACCCATGTTCCACTTGTTTGATCATTTTAGTAATGCGGCAAAACTCTAGAATTTCTTAAGACTATTCTTTGACAGATTCTATCATGCTCCCAAGATTCCTAACCCAATTCGTTGCTCTGCTCAATCTTCAACAGCTATATTTGCCACTCCTGCTCTACCATCTGGCGAATGGTCATTCTGTCTGAACCTTTATTTTCTTTAATGAAAAGGTTTTGCCAGTGGATCTATAATTGGTTGGTCAACCAGAGGAGTTCGTGAAACTTCCTCATCCAGCAAAAGTTATTGGTAGGTAGGTTTTTCCCGCCTAAGAGCTCTTGGTACATTAGCCTGCTGTCCAAGTTGCCTTCTCTTATGACCTACTGTTACTGGTGTGGGGGTGTCAAAACTTCCATAAGATGCCATTACACTTGATACTTCTCAAGTATTTAACCTTGGGTCATGAATTGTGAAATAATACCTCAATCCTCAACCTTTTCAAATTTCTCAAGCTTACAAAGAGTAAAATAAGAGAAATATAAATTTAACAAAATTTAATAATTTCATACCAATAAAAGAAGGAGAATCCATTGCCAAATATTTGAGGGTAGAATTTATGTATATGCTTCGGACTAGAGTTATATATTAGTATTTACATAGGTTTACAGTGTCAAAATGACTAAGCTAATTATTTGCCTAATCTAAACTTAAAATGATAAAGCAAGTATAGAGCATCACCCTATACATCTAGATAACCTAACTGACACTATACATCCTAAAGGTCAGATGCTATTACTACCGTATATGTATTTATATAAACGTATCTACGGATACCAAATTATCTAGCCTAATCTTTCATATCAGTAGTAACAGACTTGATATCTACTATTTAAAAACTTAGGTAAAACCTTCACCTATCTATTTTCTTTTATCCTCTTGAGCTTTTATGGTTGATCATTTGTTTTCAGGGAAATCGTTAGAGAAATGTTGATCGTTGCCATATCCCTTGCACATTCTTAGCTTTTTCTAGTAGTTAGATTCCTTGTAATTCAAAGCTCTACAAAATCCACATCCTCTTTTTGGCATCCTAGTTTGGATCTCTCGTTAGTTATACCTTAAGAGGTGCTTGTTCCACATGTAAGGTTCTCTTTAAGACTTCCTCGAAGTTAAACTGCTTGTAAGGCACAAGGATTTGTCGTATCTCAGGTCTCAAACTCAATATATTTCCCCATCATATATTGTTCTATTCTCGATTTCTATGGTATATATCGAAGTAACCTATTGAATCTTACTTCATATTACCATACTATCATATCTCCTAGGGTAAGACTCTCAAATTTTTATTCCCGAGCATCTCTTACTTCTCATGGTATGAATCTATCTATAAATTCCCATATAAGGTTGTCCCAAGTATGAGGTATCTTTTTATGCTTCTATTATTGACTTACCAAGGTCTACTATTATCGTACGGATCCTTTCATCAAATAGATGGCAAATAGAAGTTTGAGGTTATCTAGGTAACCTAATATCTAAAAGATATCTTCAATCTCCCTGATCCAAGCTTTCGTCTTTTGGTGATCTGATTCACCTATAAATATTGGGGGGTGGAACTTAAGGAACTATGCTAAAGTCCCAAACTCTGAAAGCTCTTCTCTTCTCTCAGGGCTTTCTATTTGACCTTATTGCTGACATATTGCACTCATCTATTCCATATCCTCCCCTCTTGTTGAATGCACCTATAAGTTTTGTGTCCCTTCTTCAACATTCATTGAGCATCTCTATTCTGAGGTATCTTCTTGCAAATTTACTCGACTAAAAAAAGGTATTGGGGTTAGTTCTAGTGACGCCATTTGATAGGTTGGAATCTTCATAACAATAAAATACACTTATATGGAATGACTAAATGAAATATTTTATCAACCAATATACAGTTGTTCTTAGTTCTTGATGCGTAAAGGTCAGGATATGTATATATATAGAATCGTTCAGTATTCTACACTTTTAATAAAGATTTCATCAATCTTGTCCTCTTCTCTATTTCATTCCTATCTTAAGCAATTCCAAAGTTAAGCTTAACATTCACTAACCAAGAATTTCATATCTAAGGATCATATTCTAGTATACCCCCAAGCATCCCTTAACTCAAGTATACTCGTTTAAAGCATTTCCATAATCAAGCTTATTTTCTTATAGTCCGCGAATCATATCCTAGGATCAAATGCTATAATAACTCAGGTTTTTCTTATTCTAAGTATTTACATCCTAGATGATTCCCAATTCAAGTTTAATCTCTAGTATTTTAGAATTTCACATCCAATGATCACATCCTAGCATAGCTTAGGCTTTCCAAACCCAAGCTCTGATACCACACATGTAGCACCCCATCTAGGAGGTGTCTACTTTGGGCTGAGGTGCTGCTCCAATCTATTCCGCAAATATTTAAATCCAAAATGCACCTCCAAAATTCAATTTCAATTCATAAAGATGCATAACAACACAAAGTTTAACAACTCAAGTGATAACATCTTAGTATTGACCCAAAATATCATTTCAGAGTGCGGAAGCAATATAATTTCAAACTCCAAGTAAACACTACAAGAAGTATGACATATATTCTCATTCTAAAGTTTCATAAATAACAACATATCTTAATTTGAAAGAACATTACAAACCAGCATTATATACATGCCAAAAGTCTTTCAGCTAAGTTTAGTCCTATTTACAGTCTCAACCCCCATAGTCTCGACCAAATGATATCTAAATACCTATCATAAAATAGTTTTTCTAGGTAAGCCATAAGCCCTTATCTTCACATATTCATAAGTACCTAAGAACATTTAAGAAATACATGAGAGGATGAGTCATAAGAAGTTAGTGAGGAACAATGTAAAGCAATGTACAATTTTTCAAGAATTAGAGATTCAACAATAGTAATCACTAGTAGTTTAGCATAAGAAAAACACAGTTATGCCAAAAATAGAACAATAAAAGGGGTCAAGCTACTAGCAAATGCCAAGATGAAACCTGTGACCATTGGCTCAACAGCTTAATCGACTCAACTGATTTGCACCGAGAGGTATCGCCATCGACCAACTCAACTGAACTTGCTTAAGAGGTTTAGGGAAATCTCAACCAATCACAGTTGAGAAGTATTAACGTTAACCAACTCAACCATTTTACTATAGGAGGTTTTTTTGTCGACTCCTTTGCCTAGAACATCAGCCGATCTAGACAAGGAAATCACTCCTACCTTATTGCTCCATAATCATAATACAATTTTAAGAATAGCAAACCCAATCAAATATACAAGTCAATAAATCAAATACAACATACATATTGGAGTATCCTTATGCCTCCATAACAGACCAGTAATAGTTCAGTTTAGTATAGTAAATAATTAGTTCATTAGCTCGAGTAAGATAGTTTGGCAATAATAGTAGTTCAAGTATAATAACTTGATAAGGCGCTTGGCCTAACTGTTCTCCTATACACATCTTTCAGTTTGATCAATCAATTAGACAATTGCTAGCATGGCAAAATAATGAGCTTATAATTCGGTTGCAATAAAGCTATCACGGTAAACAATGAAAGACAAAATCAATCAAGAAAGCCAACATGGCTAACAACAATATACTATACGATTCAATTAGTATGATAACATATGAGATACTGAAATGTTCATGGTTCTAGAATAGGAATAGTTGGTTGATTCAAAATGGTTTCGTTACACGATTTAACAACGGTCTGATTCACAAGCTCATCGATTAATGGTATTTAATGAACGACAATTAAGATAATAAAACTTCATATGGTTCAAAAAACAACAATAAACAATAATGATAGTTAAGATAGTAGAACCTAATAGGGTTCAAAAAGTAGCAATAAATGATAATCAAATCAAATGTCAAGTAATAAAAGCTCATAGGGTTTGCAGCTAATCACTATCAATATCGATAGCAAAGACAAGTATTTGATCAATGGAACCTCAAAGGGTTCAATCACAATAACATTGCTTTACTCAAATGAGTACTAGATCGGCAGATCCTCAAAGGGATCCACAATCAACGAATAGCTATAATCAAAATAATAACCTAAAGCAAGAGACCCTCACCTTAATTTCCACATGAAAAAGCTATCTTTGCCTTACTATTCGTCTGATTCTAGCTCCTTGTCACCTAATTAATAAATGGATTTACAATCAAAATCCTCATTTTGACCTTACAACCAAAATCAAATGAATAGCATTCTACTATTGATCATTTTACCATTACTACTGTATTTTAGGGTTTGGCTTCAATATTATTGAGAGTGACATACCTAATGCGTTGTTAATACGAAAATATTTATGGGAATTATATTTTTTCCTGTAAAAGAATATAATCAGATCCTTAATTTATACAATAACCTTGCAACATTACACAAAATCGATTCTAGTAAGCCAACTATCTTTAATAAATCTAATTTTTGTCACTTAGATCGTGATTGCATGAAATTAGGGTTCTAATCCCTTAATAAACCAAATTCACTCAAATTTATCACATGATAATACAAATCTGAGTTCACTAAACTTATAATAGTACTTGCATGAACTAAATCTTGGTTCTGTATCACATTAATTAACCTAATTATCGCCATTTAGGTTCCAAATTCATAAAATGAGGGTTTTTCATTGTTTTTGATCAAATCGCGTGTATTCTTTCATTTCTACAATACATTGTAAGGTTTGAAGGTATATACATACACGTGCATACAACTGTGACACAAGTTTTTCATTTTTACCCAATATCTTTTTATCAAAGCTTTGAATGCACAATTATCTTGTGTGCATGTAATCATCGTGATGAGATGAGTAAACTATTTTGTTGCTGCCACTGTTCGCCACTGCCAAAGTTGGTCAATCCTACCACCAAAAGATGCATTTTAGCTCAAGTTACCAAACCCCTCAACCAAATTTTCCAATTGCCACCAAATTAAAGCTCAATGGGCCAGAAAATGCTAATGCTCCTCCGCACGCTGCCGTGTTATTTTTCTTCAATTTTACATATTTCGGTGACTGTTTTCTAAAATTGAAGGCTCTTACACCATCCTTAAGTTAAGCCCATCAAAGCCTAGTACTTAGACGTGAGTTTTTGTCATCGAAAACCTACAACTCGTCACCTCTGAAGCTCGCTACCATCAAGCTCGATTTTCTAGTGAACTGCTAGGCAGTTTTGCTAGAAAAAGGTATGATTGAAGTCCTATGAGTGAGGGGAAGAGTTTGGTAGGGTTGGTTTTCCATTTAGAACATTTATGATGGAAAATTCCATCATAAAACTTAATGGATCTTTTCTATTGTAAAATTCTTTTAAAATAATTTTTTGATAGATTTTAAAATTTATTGCAAAATAAGAAGAAATAAACCCTAAGTTCTATAATGATTTTTTTCCATTCCAAAAATAAAAAGAATAATTTTAAAGAAATTCATCCCAAATCAATGGGAGGGGAAAAATAGACCAGACCCTATCCTCCCCCCTCCCCACCAAATGCTTCATTCCTTCAAGAGAGGTAATGTCCGCCATCGCCAGCAATCCTTTCAAAAGCGATGACCTCATTAGCCTTGTGTCCAACAAGCTATTAGCTACTGGCCTTGCACCGCCAATAGTGAAGGTGGCCAGATTTGGCCTTGACTTTTTTTTATTGGTATTATATTTTTTTAATTTTAATTTTAATTATTATTATATTATTATTATTAATTTCAATTTCAAATTTTGAGTGCTCATTTTTGCATTATTTCCAACCAAGTAAGATAAAGTTTTTAATTCTATTTAATGAATCAAGTAATATTAGTTTAAAATTTAAATTTAAATTTGAATTTATATTAAATTTTTTTTATATAATGTTAGATTTATATTTTTCTGTGAATTAAATATTCAATTAGAGTTTGGATTAAGTTATAGTTTATTGTGGTATATGTTGAATTTTATTAAGCATATAAGTTTTAGTTTTGTTTATGGAATTATGATTTATGGAAAAATATGTGCATATTTAAGAAAATTGTAGATTTATCTCTTTTTAAATTATGATATAAGTTGCTTTATTGTGATTGTAGACATTTATATGCAATAATATGATCAAATACTTAAAATATTAATCTATGTTGTATTCTATTATTTATCCAAAGTGTGCTTAATGATATAGGATATCTCGACTGTGAGGCACACTTTTTTATTATTATTTTTTAGTGTCTAATTTTTTGAAGCATTTCAAGGCAAGTGTTGCATACCTTCCTTTTATTTTACCCATTCTATTAGTAGAATACATTATAATTGTTTAAAGTTGATGGAATTAGGAAGGATGATCAGATATTGGGAAAAGGGGTGGAGTTTTCTCATTTGTTGCTGATTGATTTTTAATTGCTTGCTTAATGATAATGGATATAAGGGAGAGTATTTATGTGCTATTATGTGTTTACAAACATTGTCAGTTGTTTGCAATTGAAGTGATGCAACTCATTTTGTTGAGTTTGGTTTTTTGGGCAATTTGAAATCTCTTATTTAAGGGTGTTATTGATAGAATGTATCATTCATCACATAAAGTCTTCTATCTTATTATCTACCTAAATCTATTTGATGTAAATGACAAATAAATTGAGGATTGGAATATCAATGGACAATTAATGTTCGAATCCTCAATTTATTTGTCATTTACACTTTACCAAAATTTTGTTTTTAATATTGATTAATAATGTATGAGAGATGTAATTATTCGAATGGACAAGATTGCCAAAAATCATATTTTGTACATTTCTACAAGTATTACATGTTTTAATATGTTATTCGAATTATGAATTTTCTATGACAAATGGACTTAGTCGTGTATTTTCAACTGTAGGAGTTATTGAAAATATTTAAGGATGAACTAATGATTGGTTGATTGACACTAATAATATGTTATTCAAATCATGAGTTATTAGGATTATTTGAATTTTGTTATTCACATTATAGGAGTTATTCAAATTATGCTATTTAGATTCGAATAATTGCATCATATTATGTAGATAATAGAATGTATTCAAGAATTTTGTGTTATTTGAATTATGAGTTATTCAAGAATTCTATGTTATTCGATTTTTGAATTCTTTTATATGCCTTAGGTAAAGTTTGCTCGGTTACAATATGAGAGGGCAAAGATTTGTAAAATATTCGAGAATGAAGAGGATGATGCTTCATTAGTTTATGTATTAGTGTTTTATATATCTTCTAAAGATGGTGAGACTTTGATAATTACATTTAATAATTTTATATTGTAGAATTTATGAATATTTTATTTGTTTGATGTTATTTTATGATTTGATGGAGGATATTGTTACTTTATGATTTAGTAGAGAATATTGTTATGTATGGTTTTGTAAAATTTATGAATATGGTATTTGTTAATTATAGGTTTTCAATAAGACAAATATAGAATGTATTTTTTTTTTAATCTTTACAAAATTTTTGTTGCAAATTTGTAATCGTCTTCATTTGCAATTGAAAAAAACATTGCAAAATAAAAAAAGAAAATTGAAAAAACTTTTTGACGGACATAATTACATTTCGTGATGAAAAGTTTCCATCCTTCATAAAATATTTAAAGGAAGAGAAAAATAAAAAAAAATTGCGATAGGCAATATATTCATTGCAAAAGTGTGCTTCAAAACCATCACAAATCCATCACAAAGTTGTCACAAAAATGACCACAAAAATTTGCAATGGATTTTGCTTGTCACAAAATCACAAACAAAGTTCATAGATTGTTATTTGCAATAGATTTTTTTAAAAAATTATTGCAAAATTGTTGCTAATAGCAACTCTTTTAGTAATGATAGTATAAGAAAATAAAATTAATTATATATTTTTGTTGAATTAAATTATGTCCACTTTTACAAAATGAAAATTTATATATATAAAATATTATTAAATAAGTTAATAATTAAATAAATTTATGAAATTTAAATATAACATAAAAATGATCGATTGAATTTCTTTTTCATTTTTTGGAAATCATTTTAGAAAACATAAAATTATATTTATAAATGTTATGAAATAATTTAGTAAGTAATTAAAGTTTGGAAAATTACTAATTAAAGAGAAATAAAAGTTTTCAAAGTAAAAAGATTTTCAATTAACAAAATTTCAAAAATTATCTCATCAAGTGTAAAATTATATTTATAAAATATTATTAAATAAGATAATAACTAATTATATTTCCTAAAAATTCAAAATAATTCAAAACAAAAACTTTCTATTGTAAAAAATTCTATATAACTAATTATATTCATGGAATTGGAGAAGTTCAAAAGGCAAGAAGTGAAACTCATTTCTCATTGAAGTTGGGGCTGACTTTTTACACATGAAGGAAGAGAAATAAAAAAATATTTCTCGTTTTATTTCTCGAAGAACGAGAAAAGCCTAGTATCAAAATAAGCTTCTCATCTCAAAGAAATTATGTTTCGAAAAGAATTTAATTAAGCTCGCGCGGCCCACATCTCAAATCTATAATGTGTTACACGTCACATATTATATATCTAGGTTATCGGACATAGTATTTTATTTTATACTTATAGTATTTCATTCATGTGTATAATGGAAAATCAATGGGAGTGTTTGGTTATGTTTTGCCAAAAGAATTTTATTTAGGCAAAATATAATTAAATATGTATCTATTTTTTTTCAAAATATTAAAATA
>JACGDI010005492.1:596445-621912 GCA_014898725.1 Jacaranda copaia | reverse complement strand
AAAAAAAAAAAAATGTAGGCCATTTACAGTTTCTTGTAAATTACACCAGACAAGTTAGCAAAGAAGTTGCCGGTTGTCCTCCGCCATAGTGCGGCTGACATTTGTCAGTAATGCTCCTTAGCCTCACAGACTCTCAATTATGTCTTTTTCCCTACTTCTAGTGTAATCTTTTCACCAAATTTATATATAACAATGGTAGTTTATTAGTTAAAAACGGATGAAAAACCCGTAAATTACTATTGCTAAATTATTGGAAAGTAATTTATTAAAATTCTCATTACCCAAACGGACACTTCGCAGTCAAACTAATTCTTAAGCAGTCACCAAATAGTATATCCAAAGTTGCAAACGAGGGGCCATCACCAATTTCATCAACTCCCATTCTGCTGTTATATATCTAAAAAGAAAAAAGGAAAAAGAAAAGTAAAATAAAGGCTGCAAATGAGTCTTGCACACACTTGATATCGATGGCCCTTGGAAGCATATATTCAACAGTCGTAATGAAGACCCTTTCTGATGAACTTCTCAAAGTTGATATACAACACTCCTCCAACATCAGTTGCTGCTTCTGCTATTTTCTTCCATTCTTGAGCCTTCATCCTCATTTACTTGCCTCTCCCCCCTTCCATCATTTCCTTAACCAATTCTGCAACTTCATCCCTCTTCACATCTTGGTCGATCTCCACTCCAATACTCCATGTCGTGCACGAATAATGGCAATTCATCTGCTGGTCCGCGAAAAACGGCCAGCAAATAACAGGCACACCTGCGCATATGCTTTCCATCATTGAGTTCCATCAGCAGTGTGTCAAAAATGCACCAACAGCTTTGTGGGCTAGTACCTGATCTTGCGCGCACCAGCTTACCAAGAGCCCTCTATCCTTAGTCTCCTCCAGAATTCTGCCGGCAGAATTGCTGAACCACCTTTGACCACATCAGGCCTAACGACCCGTAAGAATGGCTGCTTGCTTTTCGCCAGGCCCCAAGCAAATTCCTGGAAGTGTTGGCCTGTCATTGTTGTCACGCTACCGTAGTTCACGTAGACGACTGACTCTGCTTTTCTGCTGTCCAGCCAGTTGAAGACTTTCGAGTCTGGCTTCCATAAACTTGAATTGAGAGAATTGGCTTCGCTTTCATGAGGCACGTGCCTGCAAGGAAGGGGAAGAGGGCCCACCGTGTAGATGATTGGGAAGTACAGCATCTGAGGCTTCTTTTTCGAATCTTCAAAGGTGTTGAAGATTATGCCAGGGGCGTTAGACAATTCTGTGCTTCGTCTCCCATGAAGTCGAACATGATCTCGTTGGGATCGGTTGTCCTGATGAAACTCGGGAGGTCCTTCAGACGAACATCGTGCAGACCAGTGATCGCATCCACGGGAGTGTTGAGGGTGCCATCAGTGAGATAATCGTCATCTGCAAAATATGAACAATGGAGAAATGAATGTTATCTCCTTTCTCAAGATGGTAGCTAATTCCTTTTTAAATTACAGTCAGGCAAATAATTTAGTTCAATTTAAATGATCTATTTTATTTTGTATTTCATCTCTTATTTTATGTTATTTTATGTTATGAAAATATGTTAAGTATACTCAAAAAAATTTTATTAAAAATAATTGAATGAAAATCAAATACAAATCAAATACACTTATTATATATTAATCAAGTTAAAATAAAAAATAAAACATAAAATAGAATAAAGGATCAAAGTGAATTTACTTACTCTTAAAGGGGCTAATTCCTCTTTTAACAACTTCACGGTAGTGCAAGTATCCTACGAAGGAACAGACGGAAGCAGTACAAAACTGAACCTCAAGAATTCCCATATCTTGAGCAGCCCTTATACCAAAACTCATAACTCCATCAGAAACTACGGCTTCAACCGGGGGCGCATCAGGCCTGGAATTAAGCTTGGAAAGAAGCTCCTTGAACGGCTCCAAACAAGTTTTACTAGTAGAGTCACACAGCGATGGAACATCCTGCGTTGCGTCTAATTCATTTGATGGTGGTAGCCCGTCTGGAATAGTTTCAAGCCTGAAATCAGGCAATCCCTTCACAGATTCGGGTCCCTTGGACCGGATTAAGCGAGCGTGGTTGAATTCCGTGCTCACAGGAGTTATGTAGAGGCCTCTGGAGTGCAGAAGCTTGGCAAGTCTCATCACAGGGGTGACATGGCCTTGTGATGGATATGGAACCAGAACCACATGAGGCTTCTCACTTCCGATGGACCCCATAATATTGCAGTTCAAAAGAAAACTTTATTTGAAAAAAAAATTAAAATTTTCTGAGTAGTTGAGCAGGATCACTGGCTCAATGGATGGGTTTAATTTATACAAGATGGAAAATTCTTGCTTGCATCAGGTCCAGCCGGAAGTAATTTAATGATATGACAAGTTAATTATATGTAAATATAATAATATCCAAATAATTAATTAAAAGAGTATTTGTATGAGTTTATAAATTTCGTAAAATATTTGATAAATTTTTTTAAAACAGATTTTATAGACTTTCAAAATTAAATGTTGAGATTTTATAAATTCTTTTAAAAAATTAAAATGTTCTTAATTTGATTTTAATATTATAATAAATTTCTTAATTTTAATTATATTAATTATAATTTAGTATTATTAATATTTTACAAATATCAAAATTTTAATTTATTTACATACTTTAAAATTTTAATTTTAAAATAAAATTTAATACATTTTATAAAATATAAAAATTTGTATGTTTTTTAAATAGCTTTAATCAAACAACTTCTAAATCAACAAAAAACTTTTCCATATACAGAGAATTTCAATATTAAGCAAAGAGTTAATTGCATTAAACCCCCATACCTATGGTTCTCGTTGCACATTGTCCTCTAACTAGTGTTGATGTATAATTTTACCTCCTGAACTAATTAAAATGTGCAACTTCACTCCCTGAACTAATTAAAATCTTTGTCAGTACCACATTTTGCACTATTCTGGTAGAATCTAATAAGAATATTTCGTTGCCTTCAGCTCAGGTATTAAATGCTTATTGGTTACATTCCACTAGAATAGTGCAAATGTGATATTAACGAATATTTTCATTAATTCATGAATAAAATTATATATTAACAATAGTTGATGAACCATATGTAACGCGTATGATAAATTGAAGATTTAATACAATTATCCCTTAAGTAAACTGCTTTAATCAATAAACATAACCTTAGTAGGTGGCTAAGGCCTGATCAGCATCCAGCTCAATGATGACTCAAATAAAAATCTTGGGGTCAAATCATGTAACAAACAAAAATAAAGCTGGAAGGGTTCGGTACAATGTTCTCCAACGTTCTACATCGATATGCTCAACTGGGAAAAGTTGATGCTGTGTGCGGTAAGGGGCATCTACTGGGACGCCACCCCCAATATCTAATAAACCACTCAACTCACCTATGGATATGTGTATATTTATATATGTAAATTCTAAAATCTTTTGGGTCCAGAATTCAGGGATAAAGACTATTAGGATTGGAAGTGTAATTTCTTTGTCTGTCAAATAAAATTATAAGATAAAAAAATTTATATAAATAAGAATGAAATTAAAATTTATTAATTGTGGATTCAATTTATAATAAAATTTTCTAATTTTTCCCTTTTAAATATGATTTTGAATTTAATGAGTTTTGCGAAAAATATTTTGAATGTTGTGGATCCCCTTAAATTTAATTTGAAGAAAAATAATGTCAATTCAAAGGCTTTGCACTTTAATTTCGAATCAAATGCTAAAATATATTAGCTCTACGAAAAACGCATTGAAAGTTGTAAATTTCCTTAAATTTGATTTAAAGAAAAATAACGTCAATCCAAGGGCTTCGCATCCTTGTTGGAATTTTGTGTTGTGTGTTGAATGAGTTTTGGTCATCTCTTTTATATAGACACTTGATAGGAGACTTCTAAATTGACTTGAATTCCTTTGACAATTATCTCTTCGATAAGATAATTTCAAATATCAAAAGACAATATTAGATATCTTTGATTTAATAATATCAAATTAAGAGATAATATTAAATATTTTTGATTTAATTAATCCATAAGTATAAACACTCCATCTTTGACACTTGTCAATATTTGATTTGAGTATATAGTAAATACTAAATTATTAATTAAAATTAACTATTTATCTTTTAAAATTAAATTTAATAAATTTCAAGAAATAAATATAAAATTTAAATTAATATCTAGCATATTATTTTATACGTGTTACTTTTCAATTGGCCAAAAATTAACATGTTTATGAATGCCCCTACCTCAAGACTTGGCAAAAGATGCGTTGATAATCCACGAAAAAGGCAAAGCTTGAAGTATTTGATAATTTTCCCTTTTCTCTCCATTTTTCACATGTGTTTGCAATAAGAACACCCTTAAAGCATTCCTTGAGCTATGGTACCCAACAAAAAGGTCAAGTATAACATAATTTAAAGTAAATATCCATTTGAGGAGGGTGCTGTACACAATTTATACTCATGCTGGACAAGAGTAATATACAGTTTAGGCTCTTACGTCAATGAGCATATTTAACTTGAATAGACATTTTATACTCATGTCAAGGAGTTCATTTGAATTTGGTTGACAATTTATACTCATGTCAAGGAGTTTACTTGAGTTTCACTTAATAGACAATTTATACTCTTATAAAGGAGTACATGGAAAGAATTTGAATATTTAGATAGTTTACACTCATACCTAGGAGCTTTATTGAAAGTTTAAGCTCATATTAAGGAGCACATATGGAGACTTTGAATATTTAAAAATTTTAGACAGTTTATGCTGGTATTTAGAAGCCTTATTGAAAGTTTAAGCTCTTATCAAGGAGCACATGAGAAGACTTTGAACATTGGAGAATTTTAGATAGTTTATGATCGTATTTGGAAGTATTATTGACAGCTTAAACTCTTCTCAAGGAGCATGTGGAATTTGAAGACTTGAGCTTCAGACTTGAATATTGGAAAATTTGAATATTTGATTTAGAGACTTAAAAATTTGAGTATTGGACTTGGACTTAAGCCTTTGACTTGAAGATTAGGAGACTTGATTTTTGGATTTGAAAACTTTGAGACTTAATTCTTAAACTTGAAGACTTGGAGACTTAAGTCATGGATTTGGAGACTTAAAGACTTGAAAACTTGGAAATTCGAATTCAAATACTTGGGGACTTGAAAATTTTAGATAGTTTATACTCTTATTTGGGAGTATTATTGATAATTTAAACTTTTATCAAGGAGCATTTGTGATTTGTAAGATAAAAATTAATTGCCCCTCCAACATTGTCATCATCATCAACATCACTTGCATCTTCGTATTCATCAAAATGCATGCTTATTTCAATATTATATTCTCGAGTTGCCAAATCTTCAAAAGTTTTTGATTTAATTCCTTGAAGCATGTAGCAAAGACTCCAATGCATTCCTTCGATACCCATCTCAATAGCTGAAGTCTCTGACAATTGATTTTTGTAGTTAAGACTCAAATTTTTCCAATGATTGATGTAGTCAATTACTAGTTTTTCTTTTCATTAGCGAGAGTTGGTGAGTTCTATCATGCTAATTATCCTTCAAGTACTATAGAAGCGATTGAGGAACTCTTGTTCTAGTTGCCCCCAACTATTGATAAAGCCTGTCTCCAAGTCAACAGAGTAATCAAAAGTATTATTTTTTAATGATTGAAAAAATTGCTTGACCAAATATCTCAATATGTCCCAGCATCATTACAAGTCTCAATAAAATGTGTCACGTGCTATTTTGGGTTGCCTTTGCCATCAAATTGTTGAAACTTTAGTAGTTGGTAATCAATTAGCATCTTCTAGCTATCAATCATTTGAGTATATGACTTAGAGTAGGTCATAGAAGACTCAGAACTTCCATTAAACTTGTCTTTGATAGTTTCCATGATAAACTCCTTTAGTGGGTCAATGGAAATTAATTCAGTAGAAACTTCTAGTTCTTTTACTGCAATCTTTTCATTTTTGGTTGATTGTCTCTTTGTGGATATTTCGCCTTTATCCTGAGCCTCAATTTGTTTCTCTATCATTCAATTAGCATCAAGATTGTCCACTTTGCTTATTAAAGTCTTGCTCTAGAACATGCTTCGTGAGTCTTTCAATAGCCCTCATCAAATTTGAAATTTGTTTCTCTAAGGTTGTAGCGCTTGTCACCAACACCTTCGCCATGCTTGAGGAATTTGATATTGAGTGGGGAATGGATGATGTAAATTCTTCCTTTGAGCCTCCACCATCTTTATTCATATCAATAAAATGTGGCAACAATTTTTCCACAGCAAGTAAAGGAGCTACCTCCGAAGATGATTACAACTTCTTAGATATACTTCTTATGAAAATGCCAATATTTTTTGCTTTAGCACTTGAGAAATTTGAGATAGTAATTTTCAATGCAACAGTCTTGTTGGTGGCCATTTGATACTTCAATTTTGATGAAGGAAAGAGATGAGAGGTAAAGATGGTCCCACCAGGTTTGCTAAAATTTGTAAGTGTAATTTTCTTGTTTGCAAAATAAAATTACAAACAAGAATGAAATTAAAATCTATCAAATGTGGATTTAACCTCTAGTATAATCCTCTGATTCTTTTCTTCCAAATATAATCTTGATGAGCTCCACAAAGAATGCTTTGAACATTATGGATCTTCTTAAACTTGATTTGAAGAAAAATAATGCCAATCCGAGGGCTTCAAACTTTAATTTCAAATCAAATACAAAAATGTATTAGCTCCACAAAAAATACCTTGAATGTTATGAATTTGCATAATTTGATTTGAAGAAATATAACGACAATCCGAGGGCCTCGTACCTTGAACTCAAATCAAATGCCAAGATATATGAGCTTCAAGAAGAACATCTTGAACGTTGTGGATCTCCTTGAATTAATTGAGAGAATGGATGGACTCTTTCAAAGCTCATCTCATTTACTGAAATTTTGTGATGTGTGTTGAATGGGCTTTGGTTACCCCCTTTATATAGGTATTTGACAGGAGACTTTTAAATTGACTTGAACTCTTTTAACGATTATCTCTTCGATAAGATAATATCAAATATCAAAAGATAAAATAGATATATTTGATTTGATAATATCAATAGCAAGAGATAATATCAAATATTTTTAATTTGATTGGTCCATAAGTTTAGACACTCCATCTTTGACATTTGTCAATATTTGATTTGAGTATAAAATAAATACTAAATTAGTAATTAAAATTAACTATTTATCTTTTGAAATTAAATTTAATAAATTTCAAGAAATAAATAAAAACTTTAAATTAATACTTAGTATATTATTTTACATGTGTTATTTTTGAATTGGCCAATAATTAACATGTTTACAAGGGTAAAAGAAGAATTCATGTTCAATTTCAAAGGAAAAAACAAGTTAAATTTGAAGTTCCATATCTCTAAAAGTAAGAAATTTTGGGTTTTAGTTATAGAAGATTATAAAAGTTGTAATTTAATTTTATTATTATTTTTTCTACGTTTTGATGTGTAATTTACTTACAGGAAAGCAATTGATCAAAAAAAAAAAAAATGCTAGAAAGCTAAATTTTTTGAGAAAATTTAATTTAAGTCCCCTCAAAATTAATGTTATGGCAGTTTACCATAATGTAAAAAAAGGGTTAAAAACTATTCGTATTATTTTTATGAATTGTCTTGACACCTTGAGAGTGTAAATGTTGTGAAAGAATTCTTGGGTTTATTGCCACTTTTCTCAATTGAAATTACATTTTTATCCCTCTATTATTTTTTTCCATATTATTTTTTATTTTTTTCCCCACTTTCCCCATTTTATTTCTTTAATTTTCATCGTCTACTTCATTCCATCTTCTTTATTTCTTTCTTTGAAGCCCTAAAAATCTGCAGAATGTATTCTGCTAGTTTAAAAATGATAAATAAGAATAGAGAAGCACATAAGCACATCTACCTTAGCTTGAAATAAGGGAAAACTTCATAATATGGATGTAATGGAAGAACTAAAATTCAAGCGGTGAAGTTTGCAACAAAACCTTCAAAGGGGAAGTTGTACTAGTTGTGTTCTAAGTACCATTGTAACTTGTTTCATTGGTGTAATCCACACTAAGGTATGTGGACAATAATTGGCCTTCCAATAAGCCCACTCGTGATAGTGTACATGAGTGTAGTAATGGAAGAAAGTAATGTTCCTAATGTTGATAAAGTTGTGTTAAAGGCATATACACACATGGAGTCTAAAATGCCTAAAAATTATGTTCATTTTTCTTGGGTTGTGTCTTCATGAAGTAGTTTATCCTTTTTCAATGTATTTATAGTAACTTTAATGTACTTTCAATTTAATTTTATATACTTGTTAATGTGCAACCTTGAATTTCTTGATTCTAGCAGTTATGTACTTGTTGATGTACCTATAATGTTTGATGTTGAAAAAATCAACAACATAGAGAAGTGTATATTACTCTTTCGATATAACAAAGGGGTAAAACACTCTTTTAAAAAAATAAAAGGTAGTGGAAGGCTCATATTTTTTGAGAAAACAACAAAAATAGGTCAGTCACACAAAGATATAGAAATCCAAAACCTACCACCCTTTATTCTCAAATAGCTAAAAGTAATCCAAACCTAACCAAAAGCAATCACTAACCAACATAAAAGCAATCCAAAACTATCATAAAACCAATCTAAAGGAAACCAACTGATAACCAATCCAAAACCAGTCCAAAAAATTCCATGAAATAGAACAACTCTGCAATATAACTAAAATAAAATTTAGACATTCTCAAAAAGAACATTGTCAACATAAAGTTGCCATAAGCGACATTCATACATGGGAGTTCCCCTACCCCTTGAACCTTTCAAGGAAAGCCATAAATTCAACTTCAATAATACATGCTCTAATGTTCAAGAATACATTTAGCTTAAAAAATACTTCAAAATATTATAGCTTCACACTTGCTAATTCGTTTTTCTCCTTTGCAATGCCCTTACCCTAATATTTTTCAATACATGTACAAGATGGCTTCCTTTTTCTTTTCACAACTCCCACTTTAGAATCAGAACCTATTGTTGACACAATTGGAGCTAAAGTGGTTGGAGTTGACCTATTAGGAGCTAAACCACCAAGAGCTGACCTATTGGGAGCTACAGTTGATGCACTTGGAGCTGCTCCTGATCTAGCTGCTCTTGAATTTGGCATAATGCACTTGACTATTCTTTTTTGGGTTGTTAGCCTTGTAATGTTTCATGGTTGAAGCCTTGGTATGTTTCTCCACCTTTAGAAGTTAACTATTTCAATATTTTTTACATCTAAAAGTGAGTAAATCACTATAAATTCATACTATATAAAAATAATTAATAATTAGTTACCTTTGCTATTCTTGGTTGAGGAACAAATATAGAAGGAAGTTGCACATTAGTTGTAGAAGCTTGCCTAGCATAAAGGGCACTTGAACTTTGAGTATTCATCTCTATTGGAGAGTCCCCATGCAAAGAAAATTAGAATATTAAAAAGTCAATCTAATCATTAAAATATTAAATTGAACAAAATTTAATCATATACCTTATATAGTTTGGAATTTGAATGCATAAGATTCTAGTAAGTAGCATTGTTATGGCCTGTTTAGAAGCATTTCTTACAGGTATAAGTTAGGACTTTCCTTGTTCAGGTGCTTCCTTAGAACTCATCTAGTTCTCTTGTCCACAACCTTTTAGGTCTTCTTAGTTTCCTCTTCAAAGTTGGGGGCCTTAATGGCTCAAAAGGGGTCTTGATATAATGATTCTAGTGAAAAACACCTTGGATCATGAATTGATAAACATTTTTATAGGATTCCACACTATAATAGGGATTCACATGATCCTTAATCTTGTCTCACTTCTAAAAAGTGGCAGCATATGCATGATAACATGGGTATCCTTTCCATTAGAACATACCATGGGTGCAAGTGTCATTAGCTAAGTTAATAATATACTTATTAGTAAAGTTGTCTACTTGAAATTCATCTTTTCCACAGCATCTTGTTCATCAATTCTTAGCATGTTTGTGCTGTTTGTTGATCTTTTTTAAGATGGTAGGACACACTGAGCTAGCATATTTTTCAATACCCTTTCTTTTGTTCTGGATTCTAGTCATGAGTCTAGTTCTAATCCATTCAAACATTGTAATAAGGCTTATCCCTAGCCTCAAGGATGTAACCATTGAAAGACACCCAAATTATTCACCAAAACATCAAACTTATAGTAAGTTTCAAAATGAGATCTACTTTAGTGTTGGGGAGGGATCTTTCTCAACTACTTAGTAGCAATTTCTATCTCTTTATCCACCTTAAGGTCAGTTTTCTCAATTTCCTTCATGAAGTCTTCAAAATCTATCTTGTTTGCTATAGAGGCAGCTTTCTAGAATATTTCTTGAGCTCTAGCTCCTTGAATTTTTCCTAGACATTTTTATATATGTGTTTGATGCAAAACTTGTTCCAACTCTCAGAGACCAAGTCTAGTTAGGCCTTTTTGCCCATTAGATATAAACACCAATTTGGACTCTCCAAGTCCCTCAATATCATTCAATAGCTTTTCAACAAACCAAGTTTAGGTATCCCTATTCTTTATAGAAACGAATGCAATGGTAATGGGCCACATGTTGTCATTGCCATCTATACCAACTACCATCTGAAGTTGTCCCTCAAAATTAATCTTTAAGAAGCAGTTGTCAAAGCCAATAATAAGCTTACAACCAGTAAAGAAACCCTTCTTAATGGCATCAAAACTGAAACACATTCTCTCAAACACAAAGGGATCACTTTCATTAACCTTTCTAAGGATAAGCTTGTTACCATGATTCTTATGCCTCATAGTTTCACAATAATCCCATAGTCTTCCATATTGCAATCTATCATTTCTTCTTATATATGATAAAACCTTTTTCTTTACAGTTATTATTTTCTATTTGTTGACTTGAATCCCCAATTTTCTATTAATAACAACTTGCAATTTCTTTATTGGAATTGTGGATTGTCTCTAATTGTGTTCTCCAACCTTTTTGCTAAGTAGCCACATTTAGCAAGCATGTTCTCATACAATCTCATGCATACTTGCTCCTTTCAATAGTTTTGACTTGAAAAACTTTACACCCCATTATTGGAGAAACATGAATCCTCCATGTGCAATGTTGATGGCCATTTCTTGTAGATATTCTGCCATTTTCATTTTTTATGAACTCTAACTGAAATCCTTCCCTTATATATTAATGTTTGAGCACCTCTATGAAGGCCTAATCATTTTGAAATTTTGTACCTACAGTTATCTGGAAGTTTTTCACTCTATAAGAGTAATGCTTAAGTACATCATCATCTAAACTAGACAAGCTAATCAATTTATCATCTTCTTTAGCCTTACTGTACCAATTTATCATCTTTTCTAGCTTCACTGTACTAATCTTCCTTTGCCACATTTTTAGCTTTTGCAACTTTCTTTTTACTAGTCTAATAATCATTTAATCTCTCAAAATCCTTTTCAATTTTGCAATTATGTCTCTTTTGCTATGACTTTTCTCAGTCAATATGTTATCATTAGTAGGCCTTTCAATATCTTCCAATGCACAACTTGGTGTGTTTGAATAATTATCTTCATTATATTTATCATCTATTTCATTAGGTTGTACGTAATCATCATTAGTTGATGCATCATCATCCTCAGCTGAATCTACTTGCCCAACATCATCCAATGGTCTTTTTCCTTTGTCATATATGTTGTCCTTATTGACTATTTGTTAATTATCTTCTACATGATCATTTTGCTAAAAGAAGTTAAGTCTGCATCTAGCCCCTTTAAACTTAAGTCTGCCAATGATGGTGCTCCTTCTTGTGTTAATGGCTGCTAAACATGAGCTAGTTCTTTTTCTTCAATTTTATCTTCACATGGTAGATCATAAGCTGCCTGCCTTATTTTCTAAGTGATTGCCTCCAAAATTTGCCTCAACTGAACACTCATT
Organism: Jacaranda copaia; assembly: GCA_014898725.1. NCBI lineage: Eukaryota > Viridiplantae > Streptophyta > Magnoliopsida > Lamiales > Bignoniaceae > Jacaranda > Jacaranda copaia. Next base: position 609,929 of record JACGDI010005492.1, on the reverse strand, counting down.
TGATGCCTCAACTAGCTTAAGTAAGGGTTGCTCAACTTGCTTAGGTGATAGCTCATTTGCTACTTTAGATGTTTGCCCATTTGCTACCTTAGATGCTACTTAACTAGTCCCTCAAAATCTACCTTAGATGCTTGCTCAATTACTAGATCAAAGGTTGTCTCCTATGCGTGCTCAACTCTTTTAGGTTCATCATTGGATGCTACCTAAATTGTCGGCTCAACTACTGCCTCTATGGATAATGTACCTGAAAATGTTGAATGTTAGAAAATACTACAACATAGAGGGTGTTTGAACCCCATTTTAGGTAATATAAAGGATAAAACACACATACAAAAATGATAGGGTGGTAAAATAATCTTTTTTAAAAGACATAGGGCTAAAAAGTGCTTTAGCCTCTTAATCAACTACTACCTCAAAAGCTGCCTTATCTTACTCATTTTCTACCCTAAAACCTAACCTAAATTCTTGCCCAATGGTTGCCTTATGTGCATGCTCTACCCCCTTCAATACCTTTATTGCGTGCCTCAACTACTAGATGAATTGTGCATGGCTCAATAGCTGCCTTAGGTGCCTGATCATCTACTGGTTGAATTGCAGCCTCATGTATATGCTTATGTGCTAGCTCTTTTGCTACATGCTTATATGCTGGCTCATTCTCTGTAGACATATGTGCTTACTCATTTACTACTTGCTCTCGTGCTAGCACATATGGAACTATCATGCCCTCATCACGTCTCACATATCCTGGAGTGTTTGTCACAACCATTGAGGTGGAGGGGAAGCACAACCTCTACATAGATCACAATAGGTATGTTTACACCTTCATAATATGAAACCAATTCTACAATTTTCATAGTTAGGTTCAAACTAATCTTTCTCAATCCTATGTAAAGTAGAAAACTAGGCACACAATAGTAGAATAGGCCACTATAATTCTCACTTCTAGTGACGTTTGTAAGCATACCATACAATTCTACCATCTCACGGACATACAAATCAACTTTGCTAAAGATATGCTTGTTGCCTCCTGTATATTCAACTTTTGAGGTATTGTATACAAACTCCCCCCACCTAGATATAGACCTCATGCAACATTGTATTCTATATTTAAAGAACATAAATCAACATTAATTAACCAAATAATTGACCTAATACATTGGCAAATATTCAAAAAATAACTCATAAATAATTCCATTTATATTTAAAGAAAATAAATCTACATTAATTAACCAAATAATTCACCCAATACATTAAGAAATATTCAACAAATCACTGATAAATAATTTAACATAAAATTCATCAACAACTATGTGAGCAAACACATCAGCAAATATGTTAGTAAATAATTCAACAGCCAACAGAGCAACAACATTTTGATAAAAACAAAAACATAGCAACATTTACAATTTGTTATTGCCAGAACATTCTAAAGTTGCCAAATTTCAGGTAAAAAGGATAAAATTGACAAAATAAATATAAAAATAAAATAGACAAGCCCCAAATACTATTCTAGTTTTTGTCCCTAAATGTGGGGTATCACTTCATTTCTTATTGGGGAAAGGGGACCACCAACCTCCCACCCACTAATATTAATATTAGAAATCAAACCAACATCCAACCCAGATGGATAACAAAATCAAACAAAGTGAAAAATCTTTCATCAAACCCAAAAAGAATCTCATAGACACTTCAAGCATATATTTACAACCTAAGCTAAATTTAGTTATCGCTTCAATAAAAATTAAATAAATATTAAGTCAACACATTATCCATATTTTTAGGCGTTCCAATCAAATACCTCATCCAATTTTCACATCAAAAGCTTCTTTGACTTCTGGCCCTCTTCTATATAAAACCTTTGCCAACCTCTCTCTCTCTCTCTCTCTCTCTCTCTCTCTCTCTCTCTCTTTTAAAAGCTTTACAAATTCCTCCTTCAGTGAATGGGAAGTACTTTTCTCACATTTATTTAAGTTATACTTTAAAGATTGAAGATATTTTTGAATAAGTCAAAGAACTAGGGTTTCAATCATGAAAGACCTAATCCTTTTCAAAGACAAAGTGAAGAAATTTTTAATTTTTAGACCAAAAAATTGGAGATTAGGAATGTAGTTAAAGTGACAATACATCTAAGGGAATTTTTATCTATACATCATGAAATTGAACTAAGTACACGAAAGGAGAAGGTGATCCATAGTTTAAAAACATAAGGAGGCATTTCAACCTTTTTTTTCCACATGGGGGTAAATTGACCATTTTGCATTTCACAGGGGGCTAAAAAGATTTTAGCTCGAAAATTTTTATATTAATAGAATCGATCTTTCACAAAACAACATGAAAACATATATGATATATAATAAAAAAAATTTGTACATTGTGTATATCTATAGATTAGAAAAGATCATAGTGCTGTGCCCATAGAGTTCTACATCTTCCTATTTAGCTTGTATAAATATTGTTCGGGATATTTAAAATTGCTAAATAGAAATATATAGGTATACATACTCAATAAATCTAATTATCATATGTTTTTATGAAAGAAACTTTATTTGTTTATGTATTTATTTATCAAATTAGATTTATAGTGCTATATACTATTTTGTTAAGAAATTAAAAAAATTGTTAGCAGCAATTAAAGTGGGGTGAGAGGTGAGAGGTGAGAATCAAGAAAGAAAAAGGCTATGATAATAGTTGAAAACAAAAATAATTAAGCTTGATTTTAAGTTTTACCCACATATATGCAAGAGGAAAAAGCATTGGAATACAAGTTAAAAAAATTGTCCCCCTAAACTAAAGTCAACTCTAAACAATTGTGAAGAAAATATTCTTCTAAATAAATATCAGTGAAGGTGGAGAAAGAAGCAAAATGGTTGCATTTGAAAATCTTTCATTTCTCATTATAAAAGTATTTCATTCAAGTCCAAAGAGATGTATATATAAAATACACAGTCATGCACACATTAACAAAGGAGAATGTTTCTTGTATCTTGACATCTGGTTTAAGAAATTAAATCACAATAAAATAAGCAAAAAAAATTAATAAAACATATTCATTCTAAAACATATGCCTTGTGGAAGCATAAGTTATTGTCCAAGGGGTGGCTAATGCTGTATGAGAATTGGCAAATTGCAAGTTATACCATGGTAGTCTCTATGTATAATTTTGTAAAGACAACAAATATGTCTTGTTCATCTGTATATGTTAACGATTAAACAACTCAATCGTCATACCATTTAAATATACTTTTTAAAAAGAAAAACTTGGGAATTTAATATTGATGAAATTATTAACTAAAAAGGAAAAAGAAAAAATAAATCCTATCAAGCCTAAAAAGGCAAAAATAGAAATAGAAATAAAAAGAATCAAAAAACTAAATTGGGTCTTGAGGAGATTGAAAAAATGTGCTTTATTTCCAATGAAAACCCCAAAGCAAATCCACTTTTGAGGTGACTTCTATAATGAAGTAAGAGTCTAGCAAAAGTTCAAATACAAAAATATTAAGATGTAAATACTAACTTCCTTAACTAAAACAATAAGCAATTGAATAAATTAATTAAACTGGAGGCCTAAAAATCATAAGAACCAATTCTAGTTAAAGTATAAATATAATAACAATGACAACAACAACATGGAGGTTAGCATTCATTAATTTTTTGATGAACTGAGAATCATGGTGAAGTAACTTCATGAAGTCAATTTAAAACACGGCTCTCTTTATAAAGTTTCATGTCTCCCAACTTTTGCAATTAAAATTGGATTGACTCACTTTTATGCAATTAAAAATGGAATTAAAAAACGGCTCTAGAAATCACTTTATGTAAGCTTAAAACCTCAAGTAATTGAAACATTGAGAAGGAAAACCTACTTTTTATGTGAGCACATCAATTGCTAAATCAATCTCCTCTTTTGCACTTGCTAGCTTCACCCTCACCTAAAAGTAAACCACAAATCCTAATGTTATAGAATTTCCAACTTAGCCTGAAACATATTCTTTTTCTTGTGAGAAAATAACCACATCAAATGGTTTCAACACATGTCATTGGTAGATAAAAACAATTTCACCCTAGGCATTGTAGAGATTTAATCTACTATTTATAAATGATAGGTACATTTATTTTCCACATTCTATTTAATTATAGTTATAAAGGAGGGAGGAAAAGCAAGATAAGAGAGTTTATACTGCGAAATAGCTGATTGACCTATAATCTAATAGCATAAGTCCCACACTTAAAGTGTGAGGTCAAGAGTGAATTTAGCAAATTTCTAATATGTATATGTCTAAATATATATAAAGAAAAAGTTCATATCATGAAAGACAATTTATCACTCTTCATAATTTTTTAACAAAGTATTTTGGTCAACTCATAGATTTTCCTCTTATGTTTTATGCACTCCATCATAAGGTTTATTCCTCCAATTAGGCATGTAAATAGTTACTTTTTTTTATACTAAAGGGAAATTTTTATTGCAAATCTTCTGAAAAAACATTCAAAAGGAATGCAGGAGCATGATCCTCCCACAAAGTTGGCCCAGAAAAAGAACCAAATGCTCTTGCAATCTTATGAGCAATATGATTTGTTGAACATCTAATGAATCTAATCTTAGTTCTAAGCTCAGAAAGAAGAGCTTTACAATCATTAATAATCATCACAAAATAAGAAAAATCCAAGGAATTGTTAGCCATCACATCAACTACTAACTTGAAATCTGATTCAAAGGTAACTTGATGGGGGAAGTTTCTCTTAACTGAACTCAACGCCTAGCGAAAACTAAGAGCTTTAGCTATCAGAGGGGTTATTTTTCCTGAGAATGAAACTGCTTTTGCAACTTGAAACTCACCTTTATTATCGCTTATCACCCACTCACCACCAAACTTAAAGTCTTGCTCAAAAATTGCTGCATCTATATTACATTTAAAAGTCACCAGTGAGAGGCCACAACCATCTACAAAAATCTGAAACATTATCTCCAAGAATTGATTTAGTTCTATGTTGTTGGGCAAAATTCCATTACTGGAGCAATGCATGCACTCAATAGATAATCTTATTAGTTGATCCTGCTTTGTTATTCCAAATAACTTGATTCCTATTATCCCATAAGCTCCATAGAACTATCAAATTCCTGTTTCCTTCCTTTGCATTAGTTTTCAAATGTAAAGTCCTTATCTAATTTAGTATATTGTTAGTTGGTGAAGAGGAGATCTAGCTAAAACTATTCTCCAACAAGCCTCTACAACTATGCAGTGAATAAGGACATGGATAGAAGTTTCTAATTGAGCTTGGCATACTGGACAAATGGAGTTGACATCCACTTTCTTAGACAATAGTTTATCTTTTGTTGGTAAACTGTTTGTACATGTTGTCTAAACTAGAATTCTGACTTTAGGAAGAATTTTAACCTTCCAAATCTACTTCTAAACTACAACAAATTGGTTGTTAGTTTGGTCATTTTTGCTTGATGATAGCATTTTATAAACACTACGAACAAAGTATTTTCCTTTGCAATCCAAACACAAAATCCTACATTCATTGATCCGCATATGGCTTAGCAAAATGGATAGGATTTGATTAGTGTCTCTATCATTAAAAGTATAGAAGACTAACTCTCTATCCTAACCTCCACCATCCAACTTAATGAGGGAACCAACTTTGCTATTTAACTACTATTAGGTTTAAGATTATTGTAACATACGAATTCTGTAAAGCAGTTAACCATGGGTCTCTACTTATTATAACATCTTCATCATTCCTAATCTTCAGTAAACTTTTATCTTAAATCAAATTTTAGGTAGCCATCACACTTCGCCAAATATAGTTGGGATTAGAACTCAGTTTGGCATAAAAAATGGACTTATTTTCAAAATATTTAGCTTGGAAAATTTTTGCCACTAGGGCTTCAGGTTGGGATACTAGTCTCCATGTAGTCTTCCCAACATAGCTAAGTTGAACTCTCTAATGTTTCTAAATCTCAGGTCTCCTTGACATTTACTAATGCAAAGTTTATTCCACTTCATCCAATGAATACTTTAAGAACTATTTCAATTTGAGCACCAAAAATATTTGTTCATCATTCTTTCCAAATCATCATAGAGATCCCTTGGGAGCAAGAAAATGTTCATCATATAGTTCAAAATTGCTTGAGCAATAGTCTTGATTGGCACTTCTTTGCCTACTTTTGATAGATACTTTTTATTCTAACCCTGCATCCTTTGCCATATTTTTTCTTTAACAAATTGAAAGATTTCATTCTTTTTTTGGCCTATCAATGAAGGGAGTCCCAAATACTTACTATGAATAGAATAGGGCTAAACCTTCAGCAGATTGCAAATAGTAGATCTCACAATCGAACTAGTGTTGGAATTAAAAAATACTTCTGACTTTTGAAAATTGATTATTTATCCATATGCTTTTTCACACTCTTTTAGGACTTCTTTAATGGAAAAACCTTCTTTAATAGTTGATCGGAAGAAAAGTAAGCTATCATCTACAAAAAAGAGGTGGGTAATTGAAGCAGCCTTTCTCACAACCTGATATCCATGTATTCTGCCTTTTCTTCAATATTTCCTTTGAATGGCCTAGAGTCCTTCTGCATAGAGAATAAAAGGTATGGGTAGAAAAGGTCTCCTTGATGTTACCCTCTTCCTAGTATCAAAGGCCCAATTTTTTCTCCTTGGTGAATAATCATATACCTAACCGACTTCACATGCAACATAGCTAAGTTGATAAAATTCTGATGAAATCCTAAGGTTACCATCATTCCTTGCAAATAATCCTATTTGATTCTATCATGCGCATTGTTCATGTCAATTTTAAGAGTTGTCAAACCCTTTTTCCCTCGAATTTTCCTCTTTAAGAAATGCATTGCTTCAAAGGCTATCATTATATTATCCATGATCAATCTTCTCAGCACAAATGCAGTTTGAGTTTGTAAAATAATCTTAGGAAAGATCTTTTTCAATCTATTCACAAGCATTTTTGAAATAACTTTATACAAGACATTGCAAAGTGTTATTGGTCTACGGTCAGAAACAGTCTCAAGATTTTTTTTCTTCGAAATTAAGCAAATAGTTGTATCATTTAATCCATTTGGAAGGAATCCATCTTTAAGGAAATCTAGACATGTTGCAGTAACATCTCTACCTACAATTGACTAATGATTTTGAAAAAATAGTTGGATTCAGACCGTCAGGTTCAAGGGACTTATCTGAATGCATTGAGAAAAGTGATTTCTTGATTTCTAAAGGCTTGAACTCCAAAATGAGCTCCTTATTTTGTTTATTTGTAACTCTGCAATCAACATAGCTCAAAATAGTTTCATTGCTACATCCTGAAGATGAGAAAAGATTATTAAAGTAGTTGGCAATAATATCTCATAAACTATTTTGCCAATTTCTCCAATTGCCTTCACTATCTTTTAGTTGTTCAATTTGGTTTCATATTTATCTTGCTGATGCCTTAGCATGAAAATAGCAAAAATTAGAATCACCTTCTTGAAGCCAAAATTTTCATGCCCATTATTTCCAAAATTTTTCTTGATGTTGAAAAATCATCAAATATTCCTTTTGAGCTTCAAGATATCCTTTCACTAAATATTCATCATTACCTCTTTTGAGTTTTAGCATCTTACTACAATAATCATTCAATCTTTCTTTAAATTGAGAAGCTATTTGTTTACCCCAGTCAAATAATTTCCTACCACACTTTATAATATAATCTTAGATTATGAATCCTGTACTATTATCTCAATTAGTAGTTAGGATATCCTTACATTGAACTTTTCTCAACTAGGTATTTTGAATTATATCCAGCATTTAATATCTCTATGTATCTATCGCTTAAGATATACTAAAATTGAGAAATGATATGATGTTGTAACCTAAGGATTGTAGACTTTTACACCTTTAAACAATCTATTTTAGCTAGAGTTTGCAAGGGCTCAATCCAATTTTTCTTCAACAAAGTTGTTCGTTCCAGTTTTTCTCTCCCATGTGAAGGGGTGGCCAATCAATCCCAAGTCTCTTAGCCCACGCTGAAAAATTGCATCTCTAAACCTAACACATAGCTATTTATGGTGATTACAGCTTTCATTTTCCTCTGATAAGGAAAAGAGATCATTCATATCTCCGATAAAACACTAAGGGAGATCTAATTTTCCTTTGAGGCTATCCAATGAATCCCATGATTCTCTTCTTCTTGATCGTTTTGGATATTCATAGAACCCTATTAAAATTCCTTCCAGTAACACTTTTGCATTAATAAAATTACTAGAGTTTCTAATAAGATTGATGTTTTCCTTATTCAGCTAAAAATAGCAATTCCTCTACCATTTTTAATGCTATCAATAGTAAAGCATCTTCCATATGAAATCTTTACTCTAATTTGTTCGATCTAATCCCTATTCAAGATTGTTTCCATACGAAATTAATGATTGGGCTGCTTAGACTTTATTAAGTCTTTTAAAACTTGAATTGTTCATAGGTTCCCAAGCCACACGGTAATTCCAATTTATGGTACTCATTGTGCTTGGTGGGTTTGGAATTTGGAGCCCGTCACTAGCTAATTTTTTAGGTTAGATGAGCTTTCTCCAAATGGGCTTATTTTTTAGCCTTCAAAAGTATAATCACCATCCATCCTTTCCTCTATGCAATGCCATTTATCATCATTAAAACTTACACTACTTTCTTTAGTATTATACGGAATCAATTGATTTTCTTTTCTTTTTTTAGTTTGATTATCAACTTCTCTTCTCATTCCTTGATTCTCTCCACAAAATTTGAGATTTCTATATTATTCCTGATTTTCCACTGAGCCCAATTTTTTTTCATTTTTGTTCATCCTTTTTCCATATTTGCTACATGAATGTCATTCCCTTATTCTAGAGCTATGGTCTTAAGCCATTGTTTGCTGATTCCTATTTTTTGCTATCAACTTAGGGCTCTCATCTAATTGCCATATGCAAACTCCAAGGACTGATGATCACTATCACATAATTTTGAACAAAACTTTTCAAAGTGCCTAAGAACTTTGTAGAAAAAACAAAATGTGGATAGATGTTTGTATTTAAATTGAATCCAAATCCAACCCCCTTGTTTCTTCATCTTTGTTTATCTTTTTAATGGTTGTTGGACATCAATAGATTCTCAAATTCTCATGAACTACCTCCAAATACTAGAAAAATTATTAACATTAGAATTAAGATAAGTACTTATGTAATATCACCAATTTGTTTACAAATTAGTTCTGATGTAAATCCAACTGGTAATTACACAATTGGACCCAAAAACTAGTATGATGGAGAGAAACATTTTGAAGTTGTTCATCAGCCTTGACTTGATTTAGAATAAGTAAATTTTGATCAAAGGACTATGGTCCTATCTTTAGTATTTGTTACATAACCAGAACATGAAATAACTAGAATAGATAGGTAGTCATTCTTAGTTCTTTGATGTAGACTCCTTTAATAAGTTGCCAAACCATAGCCATGGTGTTTTTAAACACCATGAAATTGTTATGTTTACTCATAAGAAAGCCATCTACTAGATAATATTATTGTTAGATTTTATTCTTCTATTCCCGATTCTCAAAAATTAGTCCTCCTTCTTCTTCCTCTTCAAGAGTAACTCTAGAGTATTGATCCACAAGATGATCCATTCTCAAATTTTAGAACATGCAAACTTCTATGAAAGAAAAGCTAGGATAAACTTATCAAGATGATAAGAGAAAAAATGCTTGTTAATAGGACAAGAGAAATAGTATCAACTGGGGGCCCAAGGTTAGAAAAGCACATGAATTTTTGCAACTTAAAGACATGTACTTATGACATTCAAGGAGAAGAAATGGTTGGCTGACCCAATAGTTGCTGAAAATAATGTAATAGGATTGTAATTAGTCTCAACGATGATTTTATAGGCTTGTAATATTTGGGCTTCTTTCTTAATGGTTGTTTTCTCAATTTTCTAAAATAAAAATTATATATTATCTATTTTTTAAGATTATATATTTATTATCGATTACCTATTCAGTAAGATTATATTTTGTATAAAGTTAGCAAAGCTTCAAAATGGTAACAATGAGCTCCTTTATGGTATTTTTTTCCACTGGTGTTACTTTTTTTTTTTTTGAGGTTTTGATTTATTTAACAATAAAAATATGCTACTTTTGAGTACAGATACATGACATTTTCATTTAAAAAAAAAAAGAGTTTAGATACATGATATATACCATTACACTCTGAAAATTGCAAATGTTTACATAAATATAGTTATTTTGTCAAAATAAGTTGACTTTACATATGTATTAAGACTATTAAATAGCTAATAAAATTTTCCAACAAGTAGTTTATCCCCTCACAACTTAATTGTTAGAATAATGCCCTACGAGCCAATGAGATTGGCCTTGTATAAACTATTACCTTATAAAATAATCTTGATTGAATGATGTTTGCAATATGGCCACCTTTATCTTATGCTCTATTATACTTCACTTGCATTTGGATAAAACCCTTAAATCACCTAAGACTATGGGATTTGGTTTGGTGACCCTGGAACAAGTCTCACACAATTGTGATCTTAAATCTTCCAAGTCATAGAGTCTTATGAGACAGGGCATCTAATATCTAGATAAGTTTGCACTAATGATGCTTAAATCCAAGGGTTGGAGATTTATCTATTCCATGAGCAACTATATAAGATACCGGTGCATGTTAGTGGGTGTTTCTTAGAGAACAAGCACTAAAGACCTATTGAAAAATTCACTAGATAGCCAAAGTGGCAAGTTGATAGTAGCTAGTTGTCCTACTTATGTTAGTGCATATTATTAGTCCTTTGATTTGAGGATCCATGGTAACCTTGTGTTTGGTCCTCATGTTTTGACTCATCCTTGACCACTTAGCGACTCTTTTAGGTTGCGATTGGGTATGAGCTACTTGGCATGGAGGCTTGTGAAATCAAAGATGGAATCTGACTCCTCGCTATTATGAAGAGCAAGCACATCTCCTATGTGTTTTATAATGATCGATTCCTAGAAGTCCTTATGCATGGTGGTGTGATAATTTGGAAAAGGAGTTTCCCAAGGGTGAGGTCACACAAATGGAATCAAACATTTAGAATAGAGACATAGTATTAAGGCTATTAAGGAGTTGACAAATATCTTACTCTAGGCCTCTTTCGGGACATAGAAGATGAAAGGACTATATTTGCATGCCACGCGTAAGTAATGATGGTTCTCCAGAATATTCATTTCAGCCAATTAGTTGGGCTCCATGGCTTAAGGTTGGACATCAACCATGGAGATTAGGTACTCTTCAATTAATGAGATTAATTGAATTGAGTTGACTAGTTTAAAACTAAATATAAGATATTCAAAATTCACAAGAGTTGTAAACCAATGTCCATGAATGGTAGAACTTATTGGGTCACATACAAAATTCAATTAGCATCCTAATTAATGGAGAGAATTTTCTAAGTAGTTAGAAAAGGATCTCTCTTAATGAACTGAATATTGGTGCCAAGTTTGAAGGGGCTTGATTGATTTAAGTGATAAATAATCAACTAATTTAAGAGTTAAATTAGACCAATAATTGAGGAGTTAATTATTTGGTACCAACATGACCATCAATTGGTTAAGTTGACTTAAAAAGTTAAGTTAATAATTGAGTTTAAAGAGTTAAACTAGTTTAACTTAGAGAGTTAAGTCAAAAGAATAATTAATTAAATTAAAGAGTTCAATTTGATTAATTAGGAGGAATTAATTTTGGAGGGAAGATTCAAATGAGATTTGTGATGGCATCTTAATTAATTTAAAATGAGATTCTAAATGTATTTAAGATGTAAGTGAAATTTAAATGAAATTTGGATTCCATTTTTGCCACCTATGCCCCACTTGGTTACCCCCCTTATGGAATGTGTGATGCCATCTTGGCATCACATAATTCCAGATCTATACACAGATATAGATGAGGGCTCAGCTAGAGAGAGAAAGATAGATGTGCTTTAGGTGTGAAGGATTACATGACTTGAAAGCTTAGCTTCTTTCTCCTTCCTTCTACTAATGTTTGGTCTTCTCCATTATAAATTCTCTGGTCCTATTCCAGCTTATGGACTAGAGAACTAGGAAGTCTCATTGGTGTGTGGACTTTTTCAATAGAGGTAAGACATGTGACTTGCACAGTTTCTAGAGATCTACTTGCGCGAGGTACGACTTTGTGATTTTCTCCAGGACATTCCAGACGGCCAATAAATTTTAATTTTTGAATAGAGGTTCTTCGAGGTTCTTTCTATCTCCAGTAATTTTTTCATAATTTTTGGTGGCAATTTGGTAGGGCGATCGTTGCAATCCTTTTGTTGTGCCACAAGTAGGCAGATTCTGGAATCAGTGAAGTGTACACTTGTTTCTTCTAGGATTTACTTATGAAGGTAATCCTCTATCTAAATCTGAATCTAAGGCATGATTGGATCCTTTTTTTGCATAAAGGCACTAATTAGTTTATGTTTTGAAGTTTTGATTATTGATCCTAGTGCCTATCTTGCCTTCAAATGGTATTAGAGCACAAATCATGCTTAGAATTGAATTTTGTTTGCTTGATTGATTCATGTGATGGATTGATCTTCGTTACCATATTTTTGATTCAATTGATGGATTGGATAATTTGGTTGATTTGTATGTGGCTCACTGGTTGATGAATTGAAAGCATGCTATTATTGATTTAAGTGTTAATTCATGTAGTTAGTATATTTTAATTCATAGTGATTAATGTTGAATGGTGATTTGGCATTAATTGATGTTATATGTTGATTTAGCATATTGATTTATGATTGAAAGAGTTTTAGTCAATTTTGGATCTAATGTGATTGGAATTTCATAGGAGATTTTGAAGAATTTAATTTTTGCTTTTCCTAATTTTTAAAGCATGTTTTGAGCACTTGAATTTTTAATTTTAAAAGGTGTTTTAAATTTGAAAATTAATCTAAAATATGTTTTATAATGTCGGGAACATGCACTAAAATTATTGGTGCATGAAAGTTGAGTAGAGAACACACTTGGCAAACTATGAACCCTAAAAATAGGGGCTGCCGGCAACCCCTTGGTTGCTAGTCGGGCAGTGTGCACACGCTATGCACACATGCTGCCAAGTAGTTTGGCTTTAGGGGTTTTTGTTGAGCTTTGAGTTGTTTTATCAACTCTTTTAATGCTCAACAAGTTTTTGTACTACACACAATAGTTACACAAGTGTTGTGTGCTATGTCTCAAAATTATGTTTGGCATAATTGAATGCTTTTGAAAATTGGTTAAAGTTGATCTCCAGTTAATGGTATAAGTGTTATGCTTGGTTCAATTATTTGTTTATGAGTTAAGCATTTAATATTTGGAGTTAATTATCAATTCTAAATTTATTTATTGTTCATTTAATTGTTGAATGAGTGGTGAATGAATGAGGATGATCATGAGCCTTTTAAATTAATTTTATTTGTTTCAAAGTTGTTGAAATG
>JACGDI010005492.1:567340-590660 GCA_014898725.1 Jacaranda copaia | reverse complement strand
ATTTTTTTCATTTGATATATCATTACAGGATAAAGTAAAAATGAAAGAGCACAAATATATTTGCGTGTGTGTAATTGAAATACATGGATAGTATAAATATATCATTTTTTTTCATTTTACCCTTCAATATTTATTAGTACACATGCAATAAGCAACAATTATATATATGTAAGGACCACTACAGTCTTCCTTTGATGAGTGAGATGACTGGTAAATATTGAGTAGGAGAACTAAGAAAAACCAAAAAATTAAAAATCATCTTCTCTCTCCTTAAAAACATGTCTTTTCTTACAGACAAAAAACATAAAACAAAAAACCCTCATCTCTTTCATCGTTTCAAATCAAATGAACCTCTCAAATCCCATAACTAAACACATTATCCCATTTGAAAAACATCATTTCCCCTATTCATCCCCTATTTTTGCCAACATAATATTTCAAGAAAACAAAAAATTATGTCCTCTGCTTCAAGTGCTTGTCAAGGGTTGCAATCCTCTTTCGAACCCATTTACTAGAACCACATGTTTTAGTGCACCAATTGGCTCCATACAAACCAAGCTTATCTTTTCCACAGCCTTAAAAACAAATTGAAATTCCAAACTCAAAAAACTGTCTCATTAACAAAATGTGTTGAAAAGACAATAGAAATGGTCAAGAAATCATAGGCAGCTGGAGTTTATACAATCTCTCACAATCAATTCATCATACAGCTGCAAGTGAATGACAAACCTAACAAGTTCATCTACACCCCTTTGTCAAATACTTAACTTCCTCTCTCAGCATAAAACACTTGCAAATGTGCATTAAGAGCTTAAGAAGTAAAATGGCCAGCGGAAATGGTTCAAATATAGGTGAATTTTCTTTTACTGTACTAGAAAGACTGTTCTAATAGAACTAAGCACCCAAAAACTCGAGAATTTACCAAAAAAATTAGTCACAACATCAATGTATGTATTGGTAAGCTGGAGTAAGTGTTCTGACAAAATGCCTAGATAATGTTTAGAAATCCATTATAATCAAAAATTATAAGAAACAAAGAGAAATACAATATTATCACAAAGATTAATATAATGAGTAAAAATAAATGGGATGGATAATGTTGCACTATAATGTCCTAGAAAAGAGTCAAAGATCACTTACGTAGTTCATCTTCTTTTCCATATATAAACCATAGCAAAATACTAAAAAAACTGAAATTTTCTTTTCCTACTTCTCCATTATCAAGATCAAGATGCTACCCTTATTTTCTACATACAGCATCAAGATTAAACGATACAAAATGCATGCGTAAAGTGTTGATACCTTATTCCTAGCTACAGATTTAATATGAGCTCATAATTTTATGTCATTCTTATTTTTCACCTTAAAATTTGAACTTCATACTACACAAGTCTGAGCAAAATTCTAAGATATGAGAGAGATAAGTTCCAGCAAAATATAGAAACCTTGCATTGTTTCTAGGCCAAAAAAACAAAAAGAAAAAACAAGTCAAAAATTGTAGCACAAGAAGATCAACTGCAGTCCACGCAAAATAAAACAACATTCTAATGCAACCCAAAAACCTTTCAAACTTCAATCAACTCATTCAACTGCATACAAAATGCCAAAGCTGATAAAGAGGTGATTTGATCTTCGTGAAGACAACCAGAACACTACTCTAAGCGTCAACATGTCCATGAACCAAAAGACTTGACTATAGCAAAAATTTTTGTCATGGAGACTAAACCAAATTCCATGCACCATCTAATCACAGCCAACTTTAAAGCAAAATACTGAACAGTAGCATGTAAAAACACAATGTGGAGTCCATTTATGCTAGATTTTATATCAGCAATTTAAGCACACTCTATCCAAACATGATGAACTACAATAGCCTAGAGTTCTACAGAATCCAACTTTCAAATTCTATCAAAAAATTCATTATCGACAACACATTCATTCAATGTTTCAGCAACAATTTGAGTTTTGATCCTATCACTACTCTGCTCTAACACAACAACCCCAACCATTTTAGCACCAAGTTCTTTTGAACTCTCAACACACGCTTTGTGAGCAACAAATTTCCCAATACCATTCAGTTCATCTAAATTAGCTAAGACCTCACAAATATAGTACTACTGGTCAGATGCAGAAGCAATCTTTTTCTGTCATAAACCACACATAATGCAGGAAATTACGGAGCAATTACATATTTTTCTTCAAAGATTGATGAGGCTCACACACATAGCAAAATGAAGAAAAATAAACTATATGTACCCATAAAACAGCCTTTTGAAAGTGAGATGAATGCATATAAGATTTCATGTATTTAAATATCAAATATATCCAAAGGCACTTTTTACATCATTAGTGTTTTTGATCACTGGGTGACCTAGAGCAGACAAAATGAAAGTGGATTTAAAGAAGCAAAACTTACTTTTGTGCAAGAAACTGCCATCACCATTTTAGCTCCAAATTTTGCTATCCCACATTAGCCTCAAATTTTGAGCCAACCTGCAACGTTATGCAAGAGGATATCAAATTGAATTTTCATATTCATGATTTCATCTTTCAAATGCAAAAACCTCTCATATAAGATAAAAAAGCAAGAAAAAAACATAAATATACTCATTGAGTATAGAAGTTCTATCTTAATAGATAGATCTTGATAGGATATACTCATTACACATCCATCAACCCATCCAAGTAAATAAATATTAGCTTACTTTGAGCGTTGCATTTAAACTGTGAATGTTCAAATTTCTCCACTAAATGTATATATTTCAATTTTGATTGCTCAAGATGGCAAAACATTAAACTATTCTCCTATCTTCTTACAAGCACTACAGCTCGAATAGTTCAAAATTTGAGGATTAAGATCAGCTAGAAAAGAATGGACTCTGGTAGTTATCGCAGTTACTAGATAGGTCCCGAGACATAGTATGAGAAACAATGACAAGAACTTCATAGGATTGAAAATGAATAATAAGTTAGAATGCCAATGCATATATGCACACATACCAAAAGAAACAATTTCAAAAAACTTTCATGGAACATATGATTTAGCAAACTGATCTCCATTAAAATCCTCCATCAATAGACATGAGAGAGAACACAAAATTACATAGGAACAATGAAGAAGCTACATGCGAAGACCAAAGCAAAATAGAAGCAAACGAGAGAAAAATGAAAGTCAAGTCATTCTAAACTACAAAAAAATAATCCAAACAGCCAAAAACAAAAAACCCAAAAAAAAAAAAAAATGCAAAAGTATGGTCCCAACTAAACCTAAAAATCTTTGTCAACAAAAGCAAAAAGCAGTCTCACAATATGCCCAATATGCCACCAGCTACATTACAGATTATGGGAGTAAAGAATTCTAATATGTACGACCAACAACTCCAAAAAAAAACTATATGAGAGAAAATTTTATCTTTTTTCAATTCAAAAAAATATGGCATCCTTGATTCTTACTAACACAAATTCTCTTTTCCTCCAAAAATTACGAACCTAATATACTATTCCTAGCCAATACCCAATATTTTGCGAGCAAAACACTGTTATTCCAGAAAAAAAAGGAAATTTTCAACTAAAAATCAAGCCATTCGTACAATACTATTGATGTACAAACCCTAAACCACACAACCTCTCTCTCTTTCCATCCTCACTCAAGCTAAAAACTTCCAAAAAGAAAAACACACACACATTGATAGGACTCCACCTTTATTATAGGTGGAGCACATCATGAGAATAGACTTGAGCTCAAGAAGAAAGTTTACAATATTTTGTGTATGTACAGAAGTAGCCATTGAAGGCTCTATTTATACAAAGAGAAAAGAGAAAATAGAAATTAGTTTGACTAGTCCAACAAACTAACTAACTAGTAACTAATGCCAACAAATAATTATTAATCTAAAAATTATCACTACATGAGAAAGGTGACTGTAAATGGTGTGAACCCTAATACCCTCCCTTCAAGGTGGGTGATGAATGTTTTTCACGGCCAACTTGGAGATTATGTAAGAGAAGATAGGTGGTAGTAGTAACTTAGTGAAGATGTCCACAAGCTGGGCAGTGGAGCGAATGGGCATAAGGTGAATAGTTTCAGCAGCAACTTTGTCACACACAAGATGACAATCTACCTCTATATGCTTGGTGCATTCATCAAGTATTAGATTTGTGGTGATGTGGAAAATAGCTTGGTTGTCGCAGAATAGTAGAGCTAGATTTTGATGAGATATCTAGAGATCTTTAAGTAATTGTAGTAACCAAGTTATTTCATAAGAGGTGGTGGCAAGAGCCTAATACTCAAATTCGATGGAAGAGCACAAATGGTGAATTGCTTTTTTGATTTCCATGAAACCAATAACGGACTAAGAAATTTACAGCAACCTATTTTTGATCTTTCGGTGCCCTTGCAAGAAGCCCAATTAGCATAGAGGTATTGAACTGAAGTGGGGATGTGGCAGAGTATAAAAGATTTTGGTCGGGGGAGCCTTTCAAGTATCGTAGAAGATAGTAGCTTGCAGATGCAGTTGGTGAGAGGCAAATACAAATTGACTTAATTTGTGAACGGTGAACATGATGTCTAGCCTGGTAATAGTGAGGTATAAAAGTCATCTAATAAGCCTATGGTACTGAGAGAGATTTGATAGTAATTCTCCTTCATCAGATCTGAGTTGGGTTTAGGCATCCATGGGTATGTTTGCTGGTTTAGCTATTAGGAATTTGGTGTCTTTGAGGAGTTGGAATGTGCATAAGTGTTGAGTAATGACAATACCTAATGGAGGTCAAGAGAGTTCAAGACTAAGGAAATATTTAAAGGTGCCAATGTCTCTAAGCTTGAACTTTTGTTGGATAGTGGCTTTGATATGAGAGATAGAGTCTGGGGATAGGTCGACCAGAATAATATCATCAACATAGACTAACATAGCAACAAAGATGGATCCCGAACCATACAAGTACAAACTATAATCTATTTTAGATGGAATAAACCCAAATTGAAGAAACACCAGTGTCAACTTGAAATATCATTGTCTTAAGGCCTGTTTGAGTTCGGTGATAGATTTGTAAAGTCTACAAACAAGGGGCCATGTATCAGTATGTTGCACAGAAGAGGGTGAATAGCCAGGTGGAAGTTCTATATAGATTTTTTCAAAGAGGTGTCCATTGAGGAAAGCGTTGTTGATATCTAATTGATGTAGGTGCCAGTATTTCACTGTTGCAGTAACTAAGAGCAACTTAATGGTAGTCAACTTAGAAATTGGGGAGAATGTCTCAAGAAAATCAACAGCCTCTTGCTGAGTGAATTCCATAGCCACAAGTCTTGCTTTATGTTTGTCTACAGTGCTATCATTCTTTAATTTTATCTTGAAAACCCATTTATATCCTACAGAATGCTTGTTAGCAGGGAAAGAAATTATGGACCAAGTATGGTTGGCCTTTAGAGCATCAAGTTTAGTTTTCATGGTAGCTCACCATTTAGGAATCTTAGTAGCCTATTTATAAGTTTGTGGATCAAAGTGTGTTATAAGTTTGTGGATCAAAGTGTGTGGAGATGTTTAGGAGAAAGTGTTTGCGATATTGTGAGAGAGATGTATATGATAGAGTTTGGGAAATAGTATATTTTGCATGGCTTGACATGGGCATGTTTTGGAGAGAGTTACAGTGTTAGTCACAAAGCTAAGGTAGGGGCTTGGGAGCGCAAGATGATTTTCTAAGTTGAGTAGGGGGAGGAATGGTGGAATTTTGAGGTTGTGATGTTTCTAGAGTGGAGATGTAAGAGGATTTAAAGTCTTAGGTTGGAAGAGGAATAACTAAATTAGAAAAAAGATCAATAACTTCTGGGGTTGGGGAGGCTAAATGGAAGGGAAATATATTCTCGTGGAATATGGCATTTCTGGAAATAAATTTACATTTAGTGTCGGTAGGGTATCTAATGAACACATCAAGAATGGCTTGGGGTTCAAATTTTGTTCTATGTGCATGTAATGTGGAAGCATATGCTAGGCTATTGAAGGCCTTTAAATGATTGTAATCTACATGAGTGTGATGTAAAAGTTCAAAGGGGGATTTATTTTGTAAAATTTGAGAAGGGATTATGTTTATAAAACAAATGTAGCTGTAAGAGCACATTCAAACCAAAATTGAAGAGGAATTTTTGATTGAAAATATAAGGCTCTAGCTACATTCAATAAGTGTTGATGCTTTCATTCAACAATGGAGTTTTATTGTGGGGTTTTGAAGCAAATTAGTTGATGTAATGTGCTAGTTTGAGCAAAAGGTCATTTAGAACAAATTCTTTTCCATTGTTTGAGTAAAATTGCTTGATGGTTTTATGAAATTGAGTCTGTATCATTTTGAAAAAATTATGATGGTAGAAACTTCATATTTTTGTTTTAACAGAAATAACCAAGTGAATTGTATGTAATTATCTATTAGCATGAAAAAAAATCTATGATTGGTGTGTACAGGTTGATGGAGAGGACCCCAAATATCACCATGTATAAGATCAAAAGGTTTCTTGGATAGTTTATTATGTGAATAAAATGGGAGACATTTTTGTTTAGCTAAAGGGCAAACAATACAATGAGAATTCGTGTGATTAAAAGTACAATGCAAGTGTGGCTTTAAGCAAGCAAAGGTGTAGGGAGAGAGGTCGCCTAATCTAATGTGCCACAAGTGAGCTAAACTATTATTTTGCTACACAATTTTATTTAAGCTAGTTGTGCTTACATTTTGAATAGAAATATCATAATACACTTTTAGAACAACAAGCCCATCCACTTTTTCACCCTTGCCAATCAGTCTCAAAGCTTGAGGTCCTAAATGGCATAATAAGTTGGATAAAATGAGACATAAAGATAAGAATCATTTAGTATGGCATTAATAGATAAGAGGTTGTAAGTAAAGTGAGGCAAATATAAGATATTGTGAAGTTTAAGCATAGGGTTGATGCTAAAGGTTCTAATGAAATGAATTGTGATTTGAGTGCCATTTGGCAATGAGACTGTAGCATTAGATATTAGTTTTAGGGTGGAGAATAGAGATATATTTGAGCATATATGGCTAGAGGTCCCTGAGTCAATTATCCATAACTTTAAAGGTTGAGAAAGGGAGTTGATAGATAGACAAATACCTATTGAGTGAAATATAGAGGTTGATTCTAGTTTAGTGTTGCTAGTATTGGTGCTTAGATGAGAATTGAGTAGATTCATAAGGTGAGTGCATTGAGTTGGAGTTAAAGAATGAACAAAGTTTTCAATGCCATTGCTAGGTGCATTTTCAGAGGCCTAATTGACAATGTTGGAAGAAATGGATTAGCTGATGTTATGCGCAACATGTGGTTGTGAGTGTGATGGATTAGGAGAATTACGCTCTTAAGGCTTGAAATCTGAGGGAAAGCTATGGATCTTGTAATAAGTTTTGACTGTATACCCATAATAGTTGTAATGAGTATAGAAAGGTCTTCCTCCTTTAGCACCTTGGTGAGCCGTTTGATGGAGGATCTATCATGATATGTTGGTGGAGGCTTTGAGCTTTCAAATTTTGTAGCAAAAGCCATTGAGCTATTGTAGTGAGTGGTGTTGGAGATGCCTATACTTCGTTGGTGTTTTTCTTGAACAATAAGAGCAAAAATCTTGATGATAGAAGAGAGAGGGTCCTATAGGAAAATTTAACCATGGATTTGAACAAAGGAATCATAAAGTCCCATTAAAATGCTATCATATATTCTCGATGATAGTGTTCTTGAATTTCTTGAAGCCATTGCAAGTGTGCTGACCACAATTACAATTTGGTCAAAATGTGTTAATTCTTCCCATAAGGCTTTGGGTTTAGTGAAATAAACATCTAGTGGAGAATCGCCTTGTGAGAGGTTGATTATATCTTTATGTAATTGAAAAATCCACGGACCATTAGTTTGATGAAATATTTCTTTAAGATCATTCTAGATTTCTTATGTCGAGTTGGAAAAGATAATTAAGGCAGAGATTTCTTTGGATATAGAATTCAGGATCCTAGAGATAACTATGTTGTTACATGTCCACGAACTAAGGAAAAGAGGAACTTTAGTTGGTGGTTTGGAGAAAGAACCATCCATAAAATGTAGCTATTTTTGATAGATAGGGCAATCACCATAGCTCTACTCCAAGAAGGTAATTATCACTAGTTAATGGCTGGGAAACTAAGATGAGATTGGGATTGTTGGAGTGGTGGAGAAAGAATGGACTTGTAGAGTTTTTAATGGTGGATTGACTTGAAGAGCACTGGAATCAGAGAAATGAGAAAGATCTGGCAAGGATAATGAAGATAGAAAGTTGGAAAGAATAAAAAAGATTGCTGAAAATTATGTGTAAGCGGAGAGATAGATATTGACTGTTGATACCATATTATAGGCCGAGCACACCACAAGAACAGACTTAAGCTTAAGAAGAAAGTTTACAATATTTTGTGCATTTATAGAAGCAGCCATTGAAAGCTGTATTTATACAAAGGGCAAAGTGAAAATTGAAATTAGTTTGATTGGTTTAACAAACTAACTAACCAGTAACTAATGCTAACAAATAATAATTAATCTAAAAATTATCTTTGCATGAGAAAGGTGACTATACATGGCGTGAACCCTAATAACCTTTGCGGACTTACTCTAGAAGGAAGTTTAGAGGCAAAAATTAGTTAGCAAGTGACTATGACCAATTATTCCAGCAGATTAGTTTTCCACATGTGGGGCATAAGGACTTAGTCTAGGTGTTTATTATTTATTTTAGTAGGATTGAATTTTGTTAATGATATTTCTATCTAGAGTTTTGTCCACTCGATACAGACTTGTTTATTGGTTGTAATTAAGATTCTTACATGTTTTCACTAATAAAATTCGATTCTCAATGTTAAAAGTTCGACCTAATTCCATATTTTATTTGGCTACTATCATTTTGGCATTGGAGCTAGGTTTTGAGCCATCATAGTTAACACCAGATCAACTTTTCCCATAATGGTCCCATAAACTCGCCCACCAATTCCATCATCTGGCAATTATCTACCATTGTAACTAAATTGGAATCCATAAATACATTAGTTGCTGATGTCATGGCTTTCAAAGCACAAACTAGTTCTGCTTAATAGGGAGAAACAAGTGGTGGTACTTATAACAAAGGCAAGGTCACTTAGATTGAAGAAGATGTTGAGAGTCCTTGGTAGGCTAAGAATCCCACTAGGTGACGTCATAATAAAATGGAGTTTCCTAAATTTGAAGGAGGTGATCCACGAGGATGGATATTGAAGGCCAAAAAATATTTTCGTTATTATCAAACCCTAGATAAACTCAAAGTTGATTTTGTCGTGATGTATTTGAAAGGTGGTCCTCTTGAAATTATTTTTTGGATTAACAGGGACTTTGCTATATTGAAAGGAGCTAGTCAAAGCATTACAGGAAAACTTTGGTCTAGTGGAATTCTAAAACCTTGATAAATATCTTTGTGGCATTTAACAAATAGGTACTATTCAAGAATATCATCTAGAATTTCCTAAAAGATCTTCTCGAGTTACTAATTGGCTAAAACACTATCCTTTAAGTGTGTTTCTTAATAGACTAAAAATAAACCCAAAGCTAATGTATGCTTCCACAAGCCCAAATTTGTTCACAAAGCTATGAGTCCAGCCCTTGAATTTGAGATAAAAATAAGGCCCAAATCATGGATCAAAAGGGCTTAATTGTAATTCTTCAAATTGGCCTAATTTTTCTCCATCTACTATTCAATCGCCAAACACATGTGAAACCCATATTCCCCAAACAATCTCTCCAACCAATTCACACATACCAACCACTACAACCTACCAATTTTTACAGCTAAATCAAACTCGTTCATGGGAGACCAAAAAATAGAATCAATAGGTAAAAAGACTCTATTTTAGATGCAATGAAAAATTTGCTCTAAGGCATAGATGCAAACCTTCTCTTTCTCTTGTGGAGATCAAAGAGGGTGACTTACAAGAAAAAGAATAAAAAAGCAGCCATGAAGATGACTCTCCAACTATGAATCTTGTTGAAATCAATTTCCACACAATTTTGGGAAAACTACCAATGCCACTATGAAGCTCCAAGGTATAATCGGCGAGCAACCTATTTTGATTCTGATTGATGGTAGGTCAACGCACAACTTTATTGCTAAAAATATTGTTGAAAAACTTGGCTTGCCATTACAGTTTGTTCATTCTTTTGGAGTTCAGATAGGTAATGGGGATGTGATTCGATGCAACTGTATTTGCTAGGATATTTCTATGAAGCTTTCCAACCTAACCATAACCCAAGATTTTTACCCATTCTTTATTCGTGGGGCTGAATTAGTTCTGGGCATCAAATGGCCTCCTTATCTAAACATGGTACAAGCCAATTAGAATGAAATGTTCCTAATTTTCAATTTGTATGGCAAAGCGATATAAACTACAAGGGGTTCCTCACAAAGCCTAAGTAGAGGCCACATTTCAATACCCTCAAAGAATGGTAAGCTATTAAGTAACACTCTTTCTGCTGCTATTCAAAATCTTCTTGATGAATTTGACTTTGTCTTTTCAGAATTGGGCACTTTGCCTCCCTTCAAAAATTATACTCACTCCATTCCCTTACTCCCAAATTCCCAACCACCAAATATTCGACCTTATTGATATTCCTATTCTCATAAATTCAAAATTGAAAAATAGGTTGCTGAATTAATAGAAAAAGGTTTTATTCATCCAGGTTCTAGTCCTTTTGCTAGTTATGCTCTTTTAGTTTAAAAAAAAGATGATTCCTAGCAAATGTGTATTGAGTACCGAAGCTTTAATAGAATTACTATCCCTGATAAATACCCTATGCCGAATATTGATGAGCTCTCTGATGAATTACTTGGTGCAACATTTTTTTCAAAAATTGATTTGCGGTCAGGTTATCACCAAATTGTCCATCTTGTAAATATTAACAAAACAATCTTTAGGACACATTGCGGCTATTATGAATTCCTTATCATGCCTTTTGGTCTCACAAATGCTCCGTCAACATTTTAGTTTATCATGAATGATCTGTTTCAACTTTACCTATGGCAATTTATGTTGGTTTTCTTTGACGATATCCTAATATATAGCAAGATACTCCAACAACACCTTCACCATTTAAAGATTACCTTACAAATTCTCTGTGATAATGAATGTTTTGCCAAAGCTTCCAAACGTATGTTCAGCCAATCACAAATTTCTTTCCTTGGACATTTGGTTTCATCTATGCATGTGGGTATTGATCCAACAAAAATTTAGGCTATTTTAAATTGGCTAATACCAAAGGATGCCAAAGAGCTTCTAGGATATTTAGGCTTAATAGGGTATTATCATCAATTCATGCAAACTATAGGGTTATTGCAAGGCCACTAACTAATCTTGCTAAGAAAGATGACTTCAAATAGTCTTCTAAGGCCGATTTAGCCTTCTAAAAGTTTAAGTAGGCACTGACTACTATTTTTATTTTACATCTACCAGATTTTAGTCAACCATTCATAGTGGAATGTGGTGCCTTTTCTCAAGGTATTGGTGCAATCCTTTTATAGTCCGATGGCTTTTATTTTGTAATCGTTTGAAATCTACTTATGACCGTGAATTGTTGCTTTTGTACTAGCTTTATAGAAATGTAAACATTACTTGTTAGGAATGCATTTCTATGTAAAACTGACCATTGCAATAAGTCAATGAGTTACTACCCATGAGCAGCAAAGACTCCTTATGAAGTTACTGCCCTTTGATTTTTCTATCATTTACAAAGCTAGCAAAAAAATATAGGTGTTAATTTATTTTCCTGAAGGCCCTAGCATGCTGATTGTTTTACTCTAGTTATCCCTATCTCTTTTGACTTTATGGAGTTGCAAGATGCTCTTCAAAAGGATTCTTATACAAGGGATATCATAGCTGCCCTTATTGAGGATCCTAATTCACATCCAGAATTCCATGTGGTAGATATGAAGCTTTAGTTTAAAAATCGTTTAATGATTCCAGATTACTTTTCTTTAGCATAAACTTTTATGTGAATCTCATAACTCTTTAGCTACGAGGCATTGTGGTTATTTGATGACCTTAAAACGATTGTCATCTAATTTCTATTGGTCGAGAATGAAGCATGATGTTAAGATATTGTTCACAATTGCTTGATTTGTCAATAGGATAAATATCAAACTTTGGCTGCAACTGGACTATTGCAACCATTGCTAATACCTACAAGAATATGGGAAGACATCTCATTTGACTTCATCATTGGACTTTTGATGTCTAATGGCTTTGATACTATTCTAGTGGTTGTGGATCAACTTAGCAAATATTCACATTTTTTTCTTTTATGTTATCAATTTACTATAAAAACTATTGCTAATCTCTTTTGCAGAGAAATTGTTAGATTACATAGCATTCCAAGGTTCATTCTTTTTGATCAGGTTGTCATTTTTCTCAGCACCGTTTGGCAAGAACTCTTCAAAATTAGCGTGACACATCTAAGAATAAGGACTTCATTCCATCCTAAATCTAACGATCAAACTAAAGTAGTTAATTAATGCTTGGAGGCTTATTTATGGTGTTTTGCCCATGAATAGCCTCACTCATGGAGTAAATTTGTACCTTGGGTAGAATATTCATTTAATACTGGATTTCATTCATCTACAGGAACCACACCTTTTAAGATTGTTTACGGTAGAAATCCTCCAGCAATTTATCCTTTTGCTCTAAGTGAAACTCGGATTGCTGAACTTGTTGAAAACTCAAAACTTGAGATGATATGTTAAAGCTCTTAAAAGAAAATCTCTTGAAGGCATAATCCCCAATAAAGATACAAGCAGATTCCAAGTGCAGAGAGCTCAATTTCAATGCTAGTGATTCTGTTTTCAAAGTTTAGCCTTACCGTCAATAGTTATTTGCTAAACAGAGGTAAGAAAAATTAGCTCCTCAATAATTTGGTCCTTACAAAGTTATTCATCGTGTTGGTCCAGTGTTATGATCTTGCTCAGTCCCTAGTTATTTTAATATATTTGAATTAAGCCTATTATTTTTATTATTTTATTAGTTATCAGTTAATATTCAGTTCATTGCATCTCTAATTATTTTTCCTTATCTATTATTTGAAAAATCAAGGTGTTACAAATACTCATTTAGATTATGATGTCCCCCATAATTCAACAATGGGCCAACCCATATTTAGGCTACTTGGAATGAGAGGGTATTCATGGTTGAAACAAGAGTTGGACCCTTAAAGCTTATTGAGTGCTTATATATAGCTCAAGAGTCAAGCTATAAGCTAGCATGATAGGACTAAACAACAATTCTAGCATAAATAGGATTAAGAGGGTGTTTGGGTGAGCTTATAAGCTTCTCAAAATATTTTATAAGATGTTTGAGAGCTTATAAGATTTGCAAAAAAAGTTTGGTAATTTTGTTTTTTAAAAATAGCTTATAAACTCCTAAAATAAGATGTTAGGGGCTTATAAACTCTTTTTAAAAAAGTAAGGAGTGCCCAACTTATTTTAAAGATCTTAACAAGTTAGCCCAATTTTAACCATAATAATTACAAAAATATCAGTACTAACATCTTATAAGATCTAAGATATTATTTTATCCAAATATTTTAAGAATTTATTTTTAAAAAAATATTTAACATCTTATAAGTTCTAAAAATGTCTTATAAGATGTAGGAGCTTATAAGACCTTTTAAATAAAATTAGTCAAACACCCTCTAAGTGAGTTTGCTTGTTGAGCCCAAGGAACAACTCTAGTGCAAGCCAAGACCAAGTGGGATAGGGGGTTCTTCGAGCTGGGCAAAGGTTGGCTACTCCAACCTGAGCTAGTATGAAGGCTCACAATTCTCAGATCACAATAATGGATTTTGGCTAACAACTAGGGACAATAACCACCTTATTTAGAGAAAGTTGCAATTACATACAAATCTCTTATCACAGAGAAGATTATGGACCTAATAGACAAATGATGACTATATTGAAATTAGAAAAATAAAAAAAAAATAAAAAGCAAAAGAAGAAATAATTTATATCATAAATATGGGCATAACTCAAAGAATTTAATTAAATAACTCATAATTGGTGCCATCATGGAAAACAAGTACATAGAAACATGAGGACAACAATGGCTGATGGGAAACACCATTGGAATTTAGAAGATGCTACATAATCAGCACCAAAAACCTAGTCTAGGACAACACACAATCGGCTATTGATATCCACCTTTGATGGTTTAATACGAAGCAACCTACTACTCTGATGGTTACCACTATGAGCGTTAAGCTAATAGGGCTCAATTTAATCTCCCTGATACCACAGTGTTATGGGGAGTGCCTCAATCCTCTTAGACAGCTTAAAAGATACAAGGTGCATTCTAACCTAGCATAGTGCTGATCCACAATCCTAGGGTGGGCATAGAAGGAGAACAAGAGAGTTCAGTTTCCAAGCAACACAAGAACTAGAGAAATATGGGCTTACGCTGTGGAAGATAAAATTTTGATTAACCTAGGGCCAACAATGTGTCTTTTGAGTTAATCATTGTTAGCAGCAGTTATGAAGAAATTGGAGATGCATTTCATTAGTGTTAATGGTTTTCTTAGACATTTCATTTGTGTTGTGGTTTTCTAGATATTTAATATGTGTTTATGATTTTCCACTGTGAAGATATTTGATTTTTTTTTATTTCAAGAGGTGAGGTGGAAAGCTTCTCAATCTAATACAACCAATTTATAGAAAAATAGCAATGCATAATATGAATTTGTTATACTTGTTATTTTCTATATAACATGTTTATGGTTATAAGTTGTTCTCTTCATACTTGTCCTATTCATTGTTCAAATTGAACTTATACCATTTTTATTTTCAAAAATAAAACAAAAAAAAGCTAGCAGTTTCTCAAAAGAACAAGCCCTTGCAAAGTACCTAGGCCAACTATATACCAACAACTGTAGCTTTCAGAAAACCATGGCACTCAGTCATCTAAAGGCCCTCTAACCTAAGCATCCAATTCTGGTAAAAAGAAGTATGTGAACTTAGCTACTTGTACACTATGGACAACCTCCATGACATGAATAAGAAAATGGAAAAGAAGAGATAGTTTGAAACATTTTTTGTATCTTAAAATATGTAAGTGATTAGGAAGTTGTATGCTTGCAGCTTTCATTTATCTTAAACAATATTTGAAGCAATACTTGCAACCTTTCTGACTAAACGATGTAAATGATCACAACTAGTCATCTTTTGTGAAGATTAGGAATGTGTTGGTATGTTGTTGAGACAATTGTTATGGCATATTGATAATTTGCACTGTGAGGGATTACTCTATTGGTTACTATTACATTATTTTCTTGATATTTGCTTTCTAAAATTAATATCTTTCATGTTGCACAAGCTCTGATTGTTCATAAATTTCATTGTTTTTGGTTTGGTATTATTGAGCACTTGTATTGCTCAGTTTTGTTGATTGGTTTAGTAGTGCTCTTTAGTCTAAATGCCTAGTTTTTTTTGATAGATTTATTGCTTCTTGCTTGGATATTTCTAGTGGGAGTTGCACCCTGCTCTAGTTAGGCCATCTAATTTCTTTTGATTGTATCATTGTAACTTGAAGTAGTACTAGATTTGGAATTTTATGGCTTCCCTTTGATACTTTGAACACTTAAGTATTCCTTATTTTTGCTGATTGGTTTAGTAGTACTCACACTACTAAAAAACACTATTACTTGCGACGAAAATTTGTAATAGAAAAAATTTGTTGCAAATTGCAATGGATTTTGTGACAAAAAATCCTTCACAAAAATATTTGTCACAAAATCCATTACAAAATGACAATCTTTGAACAAATTAAGTTTGGCCTTTTGCATGGAAAAATTCCATCGCAAAACAAATAAAAAAATGTAAAAAAAAAAATTGCAATAGAAAATTCCATTGCATATCTTTTAAATGGCTCAGAAAATTTTGTGACGAAAACAAATCCATCACAAAATCTTAAAAAAAAAAGGAAAAAATCAAAAAATTTTGCGATGAATTTGAAATCCATCAGAAAGTATTAGGAGGGGGAAATTAAACTCTAACTCCATAATCCACAAACACTTGGACCTCCATTTTGTTTCAAAGGCATGTTCATATCCACTTTCCTTGTTTTCTTTCTTCTTTGTCATAGTGGTCGGCTGGCCAATGGCAACGACTTGTAGGCCATGCACAATCAATTTGCTGGGCGCCCAACAAGTGCTAGCCACGGGCCAACAGCTAGATCTGGCCTTTTTTTCATTTTTTATTTTTTTTGAAAAATTTATTTTAATTTTAAAAAATACTAATTGTTTTTGTTTATTTGTTGTTTTAGGTTAGGAGAGCTTATATTTTGCATTATCCCCACTAATTAAGGTAATGTTTTTAATTATGATTTATTAGTTAGTTAAAATTTGATTTATGTATTTAGTTAACAAATAATAATTTATGTATTAGTTAAATTTTGAATTAAATTTTATATTCATATTAAATGTTGTTATATTTTGTTATAGTTATGTTTTTATGTGAATTAAAAATTTTATTAAAATTTTGATTAAGTTAAAACTTTATGTTAGTATATATTGAATTGTATTGAATTTATAAGTTTTAATTTATTTTATGGAATTATAATTTTGAATAAATATGTGCACTTGTAACCTCTGCCTAATGACATAGGCTATCTCGACTGTGGCGGATACTTTTTATGAGTATTGAGTTTTGTGGCGCATTTAGAGGTAAGTTTGCATACATTCTTTTTATTTTATGTATTCTTTTAGTAGAATACATTAGAAATGTTTAGAGTTAGTGGAATTAGAAGGGAAGAGGAAATATTGAGAGAAGGGTTGGAGCCTTTTCATTTGTTATTAATTGATTTTCAATTGCATACATGATGATGATTGGTATAAGGGAAAGTGTTTATGTTCCATTATGTGTTTACAAATATTATTAAGTATTTTCAATTGAAATGATGCTACTCATTTTGTTGAATTTGTTTCTTAGGGAAATTTAGATATCTTATTTTAGGGAGTTTTTGAATTTTTTATTATTTTTTTATAATCACATAAGGTTACCACAGTACACCGAATAGTTTGTTTATTCACTTCAATTGTTAGCTCATCCTTTCATCCTTTAGTCAATTTGACTTCTACTTTTTTATTTGCCAAATGTATTCATCTCCAAATAATAATAATAATAATAATAATAATAATAATAATAATACTATAAGCAATTACTTTCCAACAAATATATATTAATAAAGTAAATAATCAAATAATTTTAATCAAAATCAAAATATTTGTAATAAAATTACTTTTGCATTATTTCAAATCAATTTTAATGAATTTATTCATTTACAAAACATGAATATTCATGCTAAACGTAATTGGATGTATAATAGGCTCTTGCCAAGTCAAAAAGACTATACAAGAGAGTTTTTTGTTTGAGTGAAAAATTTTATTGATTATGCATCTGTCTAACCTCAATATTCAAAAGAAGGAAGAATAATGTGTCTTTATTGAAAAGATAATAATCTAAAAATTTTGACACCTAATGAAGTATGTGTAAATTTGTTGAAATATGGGTTTTAGCCTAATTATTGATATTGGACTACACATGGGAAGATTGAACGTTTGAATTTAAATGTGCATAGAGGAGCTCCTAGTAATACTCACTTTTGTTTTAATGCGACGAACAATAGAGATGAAAACTGAAAGCAAAATAGGCATTAGAATCTATAATCAAAATTTTGAAACATGAAATCACTAGTGCCTACAAGCATTACAGGGATCTAATCATGCCTTAGAATTAAATTTAGATATAGGATTACCTTGACAAGCAAATCCAGAATGAAGCAAGTGAACTCTTCACTAGTTCCAAATTCTATTTGCTTGCAGCACAGCAAAAGTATTGACATGATCGCCCTACCAAATCACCTCAAAAAAATTCTAAAAAATTTACTAAAGATATCCAACACCTTGGAGAATCTTCAGTCAAAAATTAAGATCAATTGGCCATCTGAATCGTCCTAGAGATATTTGCAAAATAAGACCTTGTGCAGAGAGCTCTCCAAAAATAGAGCAAGCCACACGTCTTGCCTCTTTGTGATAGTCCACACACCAATAAAACTTCCTTAATTCTCTAATTCATAAGCTAGAATAAACCAAAGAATTAGGGATGAAAAAGGTCAAAAATTGGTAGAAGGAGGAAAGAAAAGCCAAGCCTTCAACATATGAAATGCTAGCTTGCACAAGGGGTTGATTTTGGAGGGAAAAATGAAGAATCTAATTCTTCACACTTTCTACACACACCTTTCTCTCTCTAGCTTTATACCACACTAAATCTATATATATGTGGATTTGTGTGAGGCCAAGGTGGCATCACACATTCCATGAAGGATGGGGGTGGTTAAGATGCCAAGGTGGTAAGGGAATTCAAATTTCATTTAAATTTCATTTGCATCTTAATTACATTTGCAATCTCATTTCAAATTAATTAAGATGCCATCTCAAATCTCATTTGAGTCTTCCCTCCAAAAATGTATTCCCCCTAACTAATCAAATTAAACTCTTTAATTTAATTAATTATGATTTGACTTAACTCTTTAAGTCAAACAAGCTTAACTCTTTAAACTTAAATGTTAACTTAACTCTTTAAGTTAACTTAACCAATTGATGGTGATGTTGGCACCAAATAATTAACTCCTTAATTAGTGATCTAATTTAACTCCTTAAATTAGTTGATCAATTAAACACTTAAATCAATCAAGCCAAAATCGATCTTCAAACTTGGCACCAAAATTTAGTCCATTAGGAGAGAGAGACCTCTTTTCTAACTCCTTAGAAAATTCTCTCTATCAATTAGGAAGCTAATTGTATTTTATGTATGACCCAATATGTTCTATCATTTATTGGACATGGGCTCACAATGCTTAATGACTTTGAATATCTTATATTCATTCTAGTTTAAAACTCCTTTTAAACTAGTCGACTCAATTTAATTAATCTCATTAATTGAAGAGTACCCAATCTCCATGGTTGACGTCCAAGCTATGCAAATACGGTCCTTCTGTCTCTTATCTCCTAAAAGAGGCCTAGGACAAGATATTTGTCAGTTCCCCATTAGCCTCGATACTATATCTCTATTTTAAATGTTTGAATCCATTTGTGTGGCCTCACATTTCGAAAACTCTTTTTTCAAATTATCACACCACCTTGTACAAGGATTTCTTGAAATCGATCATTAATGAACACATAGAAGATGTACTCACTCTTCACAATAGTGAAGAGTCGGATTCCATCTTAGATCTCACAAACCTCCATACCAAGTAGCTCATACCTAATCTCAACCTAAAAGATCTGCTAAGTGGTCAAGGATAAGTTAAAGTATGAGGATTAAATATAAGGTTACTATGGATCCTCAAGTCAAAGGACTAATAATATGCACTAGCATAAACAGGAGAATTAGCCAGTATCGACTTGCTATTTCGACTATCTAGTAGATTCTCTGATAGGTCTTCAGTGCCTTGATTTCTAACAAACACCTACTAACATGCACCCATATCTCATATAGTTGCTCATGGAACAAAGCAATCTCCAACCCTTGGATTTATGCATTATTAGTGCAAGTTTATCAGTTTCTTAGATGCCTCGTCTCATAAGATCCTATGACTTGGAATTTTTAAGATCACAACCATGTGAGATTTATTCCATGGTCACCAAACCAAGTCCCGTGGTCTAAGGTGATCTAAGGACTTCATCCAGATGCAAATAAAGTATAATAAAGCATAAGATGAAGTTGGCCATATAGAGAATATCATTCAATTAAGATTACTTTATAAGGTAATAGTTTGTACAAGTCCAATCTCATTGGCTTGCAAGATACTATTCTAACAATCTCCCACTTGCCCTAAAATCAATGCCCTATGGCCTTAAGTTCTATCTTCTCAAGATGTCCTTCAAAGACCTTCTGCAATAGAGGTTTAGTCAGTGGATCTGCTATGTTCTCTTTTAAGGCAACTCTCTCCACTTGGATGTCGCCTCTATTAATGATTTTCTGGATCAAATGATATTGCCTCAATATATGCTTAGATCACTTATGAGATCTTAGCTCTTTAGCTTGTGCTATTACCCTGTTCCTGTCACAAAAGATAACAATTGGCTCAATAATGCTAGGCACTACATTCAACTCTTGAATGAAGTTTTTCATCTAAACACCTTTCTTTGCAGCTTCCGAAGCTACAATATATTCTACCTCAATGGTGGAGTCGGCTGTGGTGTCTTGTTTGGAATTTTTCCAACTTACCGCCCCACCATTAAGGTAAAATATGAATCCAGAAATGGATTTGAAGTCATCTACATCGAATTGGAAACTAGAATCCTAAAACCCTTCAAGTTTCAATTCTCCATTGTCGTACACCAAAAACAAGTCCTTAATTCTTCTCAAATACTTAAGGATCATTTTTACATCCTTCCATTAACTATCACTAAGGTTGGATTGTAGCCTACTCGTAACACTTAGCGAGTGTGCCACATTTGGTCTTGTATATTGAACCACATACATTATGCTCCCTATTGCTGGGGCATAGGGTATTTGGGACATTCTTCGTTTGTTCTCCTCAGTCTTGGGGGACATTGACTTGGAGAGATGAATGCCATGTCCCATACGAAGGAATCCTCTAAAGGATTCTTTCATGTTAAATCTCTTTAGTATCTTGTCAATGTATAGGGTTTGGAAAAGTCCTAGCATATATATTTTCCCAATACATAGGATGCTTCTGCAAAATCTTTCATGGAGAATTGTGTAGATAACTATACTTTAGTGTACTCTAACATTCCTACCTCATTCCCAATGAGAAGGATGCCATCAACATAGAGCACAATAAACTATATTTAATTCCCACTAGCCTTCTTGTACACATATGGCTCATTCACATTTTTGACAAAGCTAAATGAATTGATAGTTTTATCAAAACATATGTTCCAACTTCGGGATACTTGTTTGAGTCCATAGATGGACCTTTGGAGCTTGCAAGCTTTTTGCTCACTCTCTTTGGATGTGAAACCTTGTGGTTGCTCCATGTAAATTTCTTCTTCAATGTTACCATTGAGGAAAGCAGTTTTCACATCCATTTTTTATATCTCATTATCATAATATGAAGCTAAGGCTATTAAGATCCGAATGGACTTAGGCATAAAGATCAGTGAAAAGGTTTCTTCAAAATCGATATCGGGTCTTTGAGTGTAACCTTTTACCACTTGTCATGCCTTAAAAGTCACTACTTCTCCATCTACCCCAAGCTTTTCCACTTGTAACCAATAGAAACTATTCCTTTTGGTGAATCTTTCAAAGTTCATACTTTGTTTGAGTACATGGAATCCATTTTGGATCTCATAGCATCAAGTTAACATCTTGAATCTATATCTGACATAGCTTTCTCATAGGTCTTCAGATCCTCATTCGATTGTCCCATCTCATGAAGAAATCCAAACCTTTCAGGTTGCTTCTTAATCCGGTCCAACCTTCTAAGAGGTTGTGTACTAAGTTTTTGCAATTATGTTGTTTCCACCACTTATGGGATTTCTTGATCCTCTTAACTTTATCAAGCTCAATGATAATGCCTTTTCTATCCAATAGAAATTATTTTTCCAAAAAATGGGCATTCATCGAGGCAAACACCTTTTATTCCAAGGGATCACAGAAGTAATAGCCTATACACTCCCTTAGGTATCCCACAAACTCGCACAAAGTGGATCTACTATCCAATTTATCTCCCGTTGTATGTCTCACGTAAGCAGGAGATCCCTAAACCTTTAGATAGTGGTAAGAGGATGCATTGCCATGCTATATCTCATATGGTGTTTTTGGCAATGACTTTGAAGGTACTACATTTAGCAACCTCGCAACCATTTCTAAGGTGTATCCCCAAAAGAATATGGGTACATCAAAAAAACTCATCATGGAACATACCATGTCCAATAAGGTATAATTTCTCCTCTCGACTACTCCATTAAGTTGGGGTATGCCGAGTGGAGTCCATTGAGAGAGAATGCCATTCTTTTAAGATAATCCAAGAACTCAACATTTAAGTATTCTCCCCCTCGATCTAATCAAAGGGCTTTAATACTAAGTCCTTTCTACTTTTCTACTTCATTCTCATACTCTTTGAATTTTTCAAAGGCCTCGAACTTGTACTTCATAAGATACACATGTCCGTACTGACTATGGTCATCAATAAAAATGATGAAGTAACAATAGCCATCTCTCCCACTAACTCTTAGTCGTCCACAAACATCCGTATAGATCAAATCCAAAAGACTTGTTGATCGCTCTGTTTGTCCTACAAATGGAGCCTTGGTCATTTTTCTTTTAAACAAGATTCACAAGTGGGAAAGTCCTCAATGCCACTAACTTTTAGTACTTTGAGAACTTTCAACTTGCTCATCCTATTCTTAGAGATATGGTGAAGTCCTGCATGCCATAGAATGACATCTTCTTGGATATCTAGCTTTCTTTTATTCATTTGAGCATGCATTAAAGGAGTGGGAAAATCAAGCATATATAATACATTAACTAATGTTTGTGCAATTAAGGAACTATTTCTTAATGCTTTCAACTTCCCATTTGATATTGAAAAATCAAATCCTTCATTATCCAAAATAGGAATTAAAGCAATACTCTTAATAAGATTAGGTGATAGTAAATTAGATCAAGAACAATACAAGAATTTCCTAAGTCTAGTGTTACTACGCCTTGGACCTTGACCGTAACACTTGCTCTATTTCCAAGGTGGAGAATCATATCCCCTTCACGAAAACTTCTTCTTCTTTCCATCCCTTATAAGGAATTACAGAAATGAGAACCACATGCAGTATCAAATACCCATGAGGAAGAATTAGTCATAAAATGCACCTCAAAGAAAAACATACCCTTCTCAAGAGTAGCTAGGTAAGCTTTGCAGTTTCTTTTCCAATGACTCATTTCACGATAATGAAAAAATTTGCATTGATTTTAGCCTTCTTTTTAATTCTGCCAAAACTCTTCTCAGGTTGCTTTCCTTTCAAGGAAGAACTCTTTTTCCTTTTACCTTCCTTTCTAGGGCCCCTAGGACCCTTCGACTTGGAAAAGGATGCCATCATAAGAGACTTTTCTTTTCTCATTGTCGCTTCTGTAGTCACTAATATGTTTACTAATTCAATGATCGTAACTATTTGCTTAGACATATTAAAGTTCATAACAAATTGGTCAAACAAGGGTGGCAACGATTGGAGGATCAAATCCACATAAAGGTCGTTATCCATGATCACATCAAGTTGTCCAAGCTT
>JACGDI010005492.1:544943-558089 GCA_014898725.1 Jacaranda copaia | reverse complement strand
AGTTAACATGGTAGGTTCAAATAAACTTGGCATGATGCACATTTGTTTGCAAAATCCATAGAATCCTTATACCTGATTATTTTATGTGCAAGAGATCTTTCCCTAGAATGGTTCCCACACATGCTTGCGTGGATATCTTGCAATACATCATGAGCCTAGTCGGGATTCAGGAACTTTAGGGGCAGTTCAGAGAATGACTTTTTATATAATTGGCCATGCTTATCCAGCACAAACTTGGTAGATTGTCCTCAAAGGCGTTGAGTCTTATTTCTATATTTTGGGACTATGCCATGTCTCAAGTAGAGTTTTATTGAATCCTACCATAAAAAGATTGTCTCCTCAATACTCCCTACCTGGTTCTCCTTGAGTAGCTCGATCAACGGCCTATCGACGAGCAAAAATATTATTATCCTGTCTCTCATACCTTTAGTCAGGCTAGCTAATTTGGACAAGGCATCCATGTACTCATTCTCAGATTTAGGTACCTAACTGAATGTGAGCTTTTGAATGATTGCTATAACTTTCTAACCTCTGCTAGGTAGCAGTCCATCGTGGAATCCTTAGCCTCAAAATTTTCCTCAACCTGTTCTGCTACCAGCTAAGTGTCTGTGATCGCAGCTAGGTGCTCAACGTCTTAATTGAGTGCTATCTTCATCCCGATGAAGAGAGCCTCGTATTTTGCCTCATTATTAGTAACTACATAGTTGAGCATGATTGTAAAATCATATTCCTTCACTATTAGGGAACAAAGAGCCATTCATGCTCTCTCTCCAAATGTGGTCAAAGATCTTTCAATATGTAATGTCCAAGTGAGAAGGGCTTTGCTATTTTCCTGAGGCAGGTCGACTCATTCGGTAATGAAGTCCGCTAAGACCTACATCTTGATGGATATTCTCGATTAGAAGGTAATATCAAATTCTCTCAATTCAATGGCCTACTTAGTTAACCTTCCTGAGGTATCTGATTTTGAGAGCACCTGCTTCAACGGCTAATTGGTCATACTATCATGGTATGAAACTAAAAATATGGACGTAGCTTCTAATCCATGATGACTAGAGCCAATGCAAATTTCTCAATCTTCAAGTAGTTATGCTTTAGTCTTTGGAGTGACTTGTTGTAGTAGTAAACTAGTTGATAGCTTCTATCTCTAGTTAAGACCAAGATTGAGCTGATCGATGCTTTCAAAACAGCTAAATATATGTGAAAGACCTCTCCTAGTTTGGGTTTGGCAAGCATCAGGGGTGAGGACAAATACTATTTTAATTCAAGCAGTGCCTGATTACATTGTTCATTCAATTAAAAACCCAACTTCTTGACATTTCTGAGAATTTTGAAGAAAGATAAGCTCTTGTCTACCAATCGTGTGATAAACCTCCCAAGAGCAATAATCCTCATGACCAACTGCTATACATCCCTAACTGTTTGAGGAGGGGTGATGTCCAGAATAGCTTAAATCTTTTATGGATTAGCCTCAATGCCTCGCTGATTGACCATATAGTCTAGAAATGTACCTCCTCGAACCCTAAATGTACACTTATTTGAATTTAACTTCAGACTAAATGCTCTCAATATTGCAAAAGAGTAATTGAGGTTGAGCAAATGGTTTTGGGCTTTTTTCGTCTTTATAATCATATCATCGATGTACAACTCCATCGACTTGTCTGTTTCATTCTTGAACATAAAATTGACCAACCTTTGGTAAGTTGCTCCAATATTTTTTAGTTAAGAAAGCATGACCAAAAAACAATAGACTCCATTGGGAACCATAAAAGAAGTTTTATTCCTATCCTCGGGGGCCATGAATATTTGAGGATAGCTTTGGAATGCATCCATCATACTTAACAACTTGCAACTAGCAGTGGAATCTAGTAGTAAATCTATTCAAGGTAGGGGGTAAGGATCCTTAGAGCAAGCTTTATTCAAATCTGTAAAATCGTTACACATATGCCATTATCCCTCATTCTTTTGGATGAGTACAACATTACAAAGCCAGGATGGATATTGAATTTCTACAATATAACCTATATTTAAGAGTTTTCTAACTTTCTCTTCAATGATCTAGGTCCTCTCAGCATTAAATATCCTCATCTTCTGCTTGAACACTTTGTATGAAGGATCAATATTACGGCAGTGCATGATCACACTAAGTTGATTCCTTTGATGTCAGATGCTTTCCAAGAAAAGATGTCAATGTTTCTCTTCAAAAAATTAACCATAGGCATTTCAAGTGGGAGTCCATATCTGTGCCAATCCGAGTTGTCTTATCAGGGTTCCATTATTCTAGCTCAACAATTTTAAATTTCCTGATGGGCTCCACCTAGGTATCTTCCAAGTTTCTCTTCTTGTGAGGTTGGACTTTCTCGAGTTTCACTACAAAGGTGTCCTCCAGGGTCTTCAATTGTGGTCGATTCTTCTATTCGCTTGACTCGATCAAAATATTGTATCTCCAAGCTTCTTTGATGTTACATAACAATTCACTTGTGCCAGTCAGGGTCGGGAATTTGATCTTCATATGATAGATCGAGATAATAGCATGAAAATCATTAAAAGTATGTTAGCTAATTATAATATTATAAGCAAATGGGGCATCGACCACCAAATAGTAAAGTATGTTGGCTAATTATAATATTTTAAGCAAATGGGGCATCGACCACCAAATAGTTCACCATCAAGGTCTTTGTTCGAAGTGCCTCCCCAAATGACATCGAGAGATTGATAAACCCTTCTGAAATAATTTCTGACCCTCCAAACTTAACTAGAAGGGTGCGTACATGTTCAAACTTCAGTTGCCCTAAATTCATTCTTTTTAGGGTAGAGAGGAATATGATGTTGGTCGAGCTGCCGTTATCGACCAAGACCTTTCTTACTTCAAAGTTGGCAATCTCAACAGAGATTACCATGGGACAATCAATTTTGCAGTTGATATTTTTTGTTTCGACCGATGAGGCTTTAGGCGACTCTAACCTCCACTGAGTCTACCTTCTGGCTAATTTTGAGTCCCCCCTAGTGGAATCTCCCATTATCATATCAATTACTCCTAAAATGGGCAAGTTTCACTCCGTTATCCTCCCTCCTCAGGTTGACCAACCTTTCTCTATAGAAAGTTCGATCAATTTTACCTTCTTCAGCCTGTGCATCTACGGCCACATATTTTTTGAGATAGCCCTATCTGATAAGCCTCTCAATTTCGTCCTAGAGATTGAAGCATTTGTTTGTGTAATGCCCCTTTTATTTATGAAAGTGGCAGTACTTCTTTAATTTTTTTATTGCTTCAATTTCTATCAGCTTCCTCGACTTCTTAAGGAGATTGTTATGCTGAATAGAAAATAGGACCTCTCTCCTCAAAATATTCAATAGGGTGTAGTCATAGAAGTACTTTATTGGAGATCGACCTTTCTTTTTATATTTTTTGCCATTTCTCTCTTTTTCTTTTTCTTTTTTTTGTCAACCTTAAAGTTTTTGAAATTCAGCTTGTTTATCTCTTCTTGGATCATATACCTCTCCACCAAGTCAAGCAATTCCTCCATCAACCTTGGGTGCTTACACACCAAAGCATTGGTGTATTCTTTATGTCTGAGTACCAGAAACAGCACATCAATCAAGAATTCGATCCTAAGTTGTCTATCTTCAATACCTCTATGTTGAACCTCATAAAGAAATCATGGAGGGACTCTCCCTCATTATGTTTGATAGTATAGAGGTGAGTGTGGGGGAGTTTCGTCTTTCTTTGACTAGCGAACTAGTGCAAGAACTTGTCACAAGGCTGATCATAGGAGTATATTGATAAGGGCTCCAACTTAACAAACCAATTGAGCATTATACCTTGGAATGTGATCACCAGCATCTTAGTATAGATGTACTCATTGTGCCCGTGCAGCTGCATCATATGCTCGAACTGGATCAAGTGCTAATTGGGGTTGATTGATCTATCATACCTCAAGAGTCTGATCGAGACCTTTGTGTCAACAGCGATGCGCCTATCATTAATCTCTTGGATGAAAGAGGAGCCTCTTTCTAGATGAGACCTTTAGGGGCTCTCTAGGTTAGGCAGTCTATTCGTGTTTCTCCTCAAGATCCATCGAGGTATCTATTTAATTATTGCACTTGGTGAGAGACTTCTTCCCACTCTTTTTGATCAACTTGAGTAATGTTTTGATCAAAATAAGGCCTCGCACGCTCGGTTCTACCGCACTATGGGGCTCAAATAGGCCAAGCCACATAATTTATGGATTTATCCACTTCTTTATATTGGTCATGTCTGGAATGTTCGACCCTATTGCGTTGTTAGGCTCGATTAGGTCAAACATGGTGATCTATGAAGTAAGTAATTTTTTCCCTTAGTTTCGATCACCCTCTCTCTCCATTGGGGCATCTAGGACTAGCTTCTTTTCTAGCTAGTGGCTGCTGGGACTCTTGATGACCATAGCTATCCCGAGGGGACCTTTCCTCTAGTGGAGGTGATTTTGAGGTGGCACTACTAGTTGGGGTTGGCATAATAGCATGCCTATTTAATGCAGTAGAAAGTTGAGTAGAGATTTGGGTAGAGATTTATTAGCTTATCAGCTGCATCAGGTGAGGTATGGTCAACGTGGCAATTTGCTTCTAAAGGTTATTAGGGCCTAAAGCATGCAAACCTTGTTGGGGCAAAAGGAGAGGTGGAGATGCTAACCTCCTATTATCTTCCCTCTCAGATTCAACTCTTTTTGTGTTCACCATTTTTTTAGTTGCAATCTCAAGTTTCCTACAGAAGATGCCAAAATAATAAGGTTGAAAGTCAAATTTAGTAATAGGATAGTGTTTGGGCTGATTTGACCAGGGAGGTTGAACAATCTAATAGTGATATTTTTCAAGGTTTGAGATCTCTAACCAACAACAAATGTTAAACTAGCCGACATGCCTCCAACTAAGGCACTCCAACACTCAAGTTAATACTAATTGAAATGTGATAATCGAGCAGTAGAGTAGGAGCTTATAGAGTATATAGCATTACCTGGAAGTAGCTTACGATGAGGTATTTATAGCTTTTCCTTACTGGGGGATATTTCCAACATGTCCTTATCAAGTGTAGAGAGCTCTTGTCCTTGCTTGGGAGTTGTTGGTCATTTTCAAGTGGCATCATCTCGTACTTTTCAGGGTGAACAGTACTTTAGTGGTGCGCCTCTCTGTCAAAGTTGGTGGCAGAGGCTATCTTGGGTGGCACGCGCCATTAATGCGGATGCACGCTGCTTGTCAGAGTATTAAATATGGCAAGAATATGAGTCAGCACTAGAGTAAGCACTTTGGTCGACAATCATCGAACAGATAAGGCAGTTGACTAGAGGGATGATTAAATAGATCTGGTAGCTTGAAACTTTCTATTGAGTGTGGTCAAGAACAATCCACTTGACCAGGCAGTTGTGGTCGAGCTATCCAACCTAACTGGGTCCAAAGGCGACGCTGGACTGTATATGTTAAATAGGCTTATGGGTCCTCTATGAGGTCAATAACTTGCTGGGTTAAGCCTATTGGACTTTCCTATATCAAAAACCTATTTGGATAGGAGATGAAATTTGGAGTGGATTTCTTGAAAAATGGGATAAGGATGGATTCAAGAAGATAAGTACTTAAAATAAAGTGAATCGGGCATTAGATCGTGGTGATGTTGGATTTCCACTTCATCAAGGTAGTTCTATTTCACACCTATCGCATAGAGATAAATTGATAATTTTCATAAAAGTATCAACATTTAGTTTTAGTTACAATTGATTTCTAATAAATGTGTTTGGATGTAGGAAAAAGAACTTGGATACCCATTTGGACTTGCAATCATTTATATATACACATTATGCATTAAATGAAAAAGATAATTGTACATAGGTCAATGAGTATGCACAAAATACTTATATAAGTAGTAAATTATACAAAAACATCTAATTTAGAAAGTTTAAATGCTATAATTTTTATGTTATATATACATATACACACATATATTTGATCATCCTATATATTTCATGTATAGAATGTCTTTGACAGTCAACTGGAAGAGTTATCTAGTCAAAGTTCAAACAATGGTGTTGAAAGTTCTTTGTTGCCTATGTTATCTCAACTTTTAATAAAAGTTCTAAGTTGTCAATTTATATTTTATCTTATTTTTCAATTGAATTATTTGATTTTTATTAATTTATGGTAATTTTGTTTATGTAGGTTTAGAAAGATATAGTAGGCGAATCGAAGAAGGGGCAAATTTATGGACTTAAAAATGATGCTTCATTCGCCTTGGGTCACTCATCCAGAGGACTCCAAAATGATGAGTCCTATGAAAGGATTAAGAAGTTGGAAGAAGAAATGATGATGTTAATAGAAGAAAATATGATGTTTAAGAAAAAATTCTTGGA
Source organism: Jacaranda copaia (assembly GCA_014898725.1). Lineage (NCBI taxonomy): Eukaryota > Viridiplantae > Streptophyta > Magnoliopsida > Lamiales > Bignoniaceae > Jacaranda > Jacaranda copaia. The sequence continues at coordinate 551,715 of JACGDI010005492.1, read as the reverse complement.
TATGGAGATGAACATGACAGATGTTGATGGAGCAGAGTATGCATATCTCATCATATCAGTCATCAGTTCATCCTTATACATCGCCATGTTATCCGCTTACAAATCTCCCATTCATGGCACAGAGCTCACAAGTTCTCCAGTTAGAGGCATCTCCTGCACCATCCTCGTCTACATCCCTTAATGAACAGCCGCGAGGAAACCTAGATAATGAGAATGATGCTTGATTAGCTTATGTATGAGTGTTTACTTATATATAAGTATTGTGTGAAGATGTTTATGCTTTGATAATTACATTTGAATACTTTTATGTTGTTGAATTTATGAATATTTTGTTTATTTGATGTTATATTTGGATTTTGTGAGGATATTACCATTAAGTATGATGATGTTAAATTTATGAATATACTATTTGTTTATTCAAGTTTTTAGTATTGGAAAAAATGATACAAAATAAAAGAAAATTAAAACTATTTTGCGACAAAAAAATTCTTCACAAACTATATTTTGTGATGAAAAAATCCATCACAAAAAATTCGCTGTAAAACTAAAAGAAATTTGAAATTTGCAACGGAGAAAATCTCCATCGCAAAATACATTGCAAATTTATGATGAAAAAATTCGTCGCAAGTTGTGCAAATCGATCACAAAAGTAGTGTGATAATTCATTGCAAAATTTGTCAAAAAAAACAGGCATCACAAAATCCGTCGCAAAAAATTACGAACAAGGTTTTTGCAATGAATTTTTACAGTCACAAATTGAAATTTGCAACGGTTTTTGCCAATGGTCTATCTACTTAGATCTTCGAGAGGTTTTATTGTTTGCTTAACTTTTTTCTTTGTTCGATATTTGTAATGGGAGTTGCGCTCTCCAGATGCTCGCCTAGATTATGCAAGAATGGTTAATTATATTGGCAGAAATGATTCTAAGAGGTACTCCCCGTTCTCAGTAAGAAAAGCAACTAATATGATGCAAACAAACACAATGCAAAATCTTAATAACCATAAGTCTTCTTCGTTAAATTAAAAATAGAACACGTATGAAGAAAGCATAAATTTTTCTATCGTACAAATAGAAGTATTTCAGCACATTCAAATAATTTCATTGAAGAAGAAGAAGATGAAGCTGTTTTCACCAAATGGAGAGCACTTGATTCGGACCATAATAATTTGAGAACGAAAACACTTCACTATTGAGCGAAGACGAAAACTGGGGAAAAAAAGGAATCGAGGTTGAGATTTGGGAATGAAGACGAAGCCTGGTAATTCCTCTCTCCTCTAACCCAAAAAAGTAATGTGGCCATTTAATGCACATGGGTCGTGGCACAGCATTTTAGCACACATGGGTAAGTGACAAGGCTAAATGGAGGACATGTGCTTGGTGACGTGGCAGTGTCGGTCCAAATTACCCAAAAAAACCTCCATTTATGAGCCACGTGCCCAAATTATGACAAATTTCCAGTAAAAAAATATTGAAATTTCAGAAAATGTTACTCAACGTACAGATAATGGACGTGTTGAATATATTAATCTCCTTTCACTATGAAACTCCAAGTTAAAGGATTAAAATTGCATTTCTATTGAAAAATAGAGAAAAAAATTATATAAAGCTTAGGACATAATTATAACGATCTCGTAGAATTGAGATATTAACTAAGCTGAGTTGGCAAGTCTGTTAATTTATTTTTCGAGGCTGCTCGAAGTTGTTAGGTTTGTTAATTCTCATTTACTTTAAATAGCAGTAGGAGGGAAGGCAATCAGATTTGTTGTGAAAGAAATCATTTCTCTGTCATCTTTCCTCTTCTTGCTCTTCTCTACTCTCACTTCTCATCTCTTCCTGATGTTCTTATACTTTCTATCTTCTCCTTGTAATCTATTCACCTCAATGTTTCTTAGTTCTTTATTCAAATATCATTCATATGTCATGGTTAATCTTCTGAATTCAGTTGGGTTACTGTAGGATGGATCGGAGTATAAAAGTTTGGGCCATGGGCTCCAATGATTCTGGCTGCATTCATCACAACATGTACATAGTTTGTGCCTGTCTGTATATGTTGAGTTGACTGCGGAACTACTTTGCTTAAAGGATTATTTTTCAGATTAAAATTCAAAAAAGTAATAATCTTATAAAACAATGTGCTAGATAACACTGACTGAAAGCCAGTAATTTTTATTTCAGCAGAACTCAAGGGGAAAGAAAGTTTATATTTCTGGCAGATTGATATCTGGATTTACTTCATAAATAAAAAGAATTTATCTCATGGGATATGTGCAGATTAAGATTGGAATGTTACAACATACATGGCATTCAAACTATCAATGCCTTCTCATTCAATTAGTAAAAGGCAGCTCAAAAAGAAGTCATACCACGATGTCTTCATTCATGCGTGATCGGATCAGGTGATATCTGGTTAAAAATGCAACCATCTCTATTCAATTCTTTATGATGTTGCAAACATTTAATTAGCAGCAACAACATTTTTAAGCAATGCCTCTAAGTCTGTCAATCTGCATGGCCAAAACCAACAAATGGAATGAAAAATATGGTGAGATGGAATTAAATTTGTTAGTTGGTATGGCCGAGTATATTACCTGACATTGCTCAAGTTGGGGTAGACTGCTGCTGCTTCCTTAAAATCCTATTAAGAAATAGACAGTAAATCAAATGATAAATCATCAATATTTTTTGAGGATACTTGTTGAAATACTTCTTTTCTTGATCAACCATGACAAGCAAGAATACCTGATTAGCAGTGGATGATGTATAAGAAATCACACATGACATTCCAGCCCCAGTTGCAGCCTGCAACAATAGGCTGAGCTCATTACTAGTTGATTTGAGTGCGTATATAGAATTTTTCTCCATATCATATGCCATTGCAACACAATTCAAGAATAAGTTGTCATATGACTAAAGTATAAACAATGAAGAAGAGATCTCAGACTAAGGCATCAACAATCTGATTTGATGTCTAGTTGAAAGTCAATGATGTTGGTCCAGTATTATCAATACATGAGCATTATACAAAGTTATATCATGTGGAGACAATTATATTCTCTTGACTACTCTGTACCATCACAAAATCTATGTAATGATAGAGAAATGCTGAACGTCAAACTGTCACAATCCCAAAATTGATTACAGAATAGGATAAAACCTGCAGCCCAATGACACTGTCTTCCACCACCAAGCAATCCTTCTCAGACATGCCCAGTTTCTGTAAAGCATAACATTTCGCATTCCACAGCACAATTAAAGAGGAGAATTAGAAAGTAGCAGCTGATGCACAAGAACGAGATTGATGCAGTAGCACGCTAATTACCTTGGCAGCTGTCAAATAAATCAAGGGATCAGGCTTCTTCTCCTTGACATCATCTCCTGTAGAAGCAACTAGATCAGAAAGAAATCATTTCCAAGTAATATCAAAAATCAAAATCGTTCGTGATGAGTTCTGCAATGAGCTTGATATCCCAGACAATAACTTTTTCCGTCAATGTAACATAATGTGAAATTTTATTTGCATAAATTAATAAAGCACTGTATGTGCATCTGACTGTCATTTTCAGTCATTTGCAGAGAGCAGGTGAAACATAAACAAGGGCACTAGAAGGAAGGAAGAAAGGAAAGAGAGAGAAATGGAGGGTGGGTGGGGAAGCAATGAAAAAACTGAATTCTGATCTCAGAGGAAAGGACAGCTGGTGTGACATATGCACTTAAGTAGTTATAATTTGTTAACTAAGATTAGTCATCCTGATAGAATAAGGATGTGTGCAAGTATCAGCGAACCTTCCACTTCAAAGAATTCATATTAAAATTTTGGCAGGGGTTTCAAATTTGAGATTCTGTAGTGCAGTCAAATCCTAATAACTCAACTGAACAAAGCATGCCCCTTATGGTTAGATCAAACAGCAATGCTCAGAATCCAACAGTAATCCTGAAGATTCTCTTCTGTTGATAGGCTAGCCTTTCAGGTTATGGTATTGGGAAGAAAAAAGCAGGCACAACCAATTATTTTGATATTGGGTTGACCAGCAATGAAATGACCAACTAAGATAGCGAGCTCATGAGATTGTTCATAACAAATTGAGCAACTTTAAAAGGAATGAAATACAGACTGCATAGAGTGAGATTCTTATAACAGGAAAAGCTATAATATTTTAATCAATATGGATGCTATTGATTAATTTATGTGTTTATATGGGCTTGAAAAAAGTAAGGTATGAATATCATACAGCGCCTGACATTTGTTCTTAACTTGTCATTTTTGTTAACTTCTGTTTAAATCATGGCCATCATATTCAGACATGGAAATTATGTATATTCTTACATTTTTTAATGCACATAGATATGTTTACTATCTCTTTCATGTATTGCATGCAGATGGAATGATCAACAGAAACCTTCATCTTTTGAATTGAGAATCAATGTTAAGGATGGCTAATAGTTAAAAAGCTAACATCTGTGAGCGCTGTAGGCATAAGACCGGAGAGAATAAAAATATCTACTAGCCCCCTCCTGATAGAAGTGTGTGTGCTATGAGAGGGGGTAAGTGAGAATCCTAGAAAGCAAGTCATGCATAAATCTACGTCCATATAAATATGTAGTTGAAGATGTATTATAAGAAAAACATCTACAATTTCTTGAACATACCTGCAAGGAAGCAATCAAGGCTTTGGAAGCGCTCCTACGACATGACAAGAAAAAGAAGATCATTAAAGAAATGATGTTAGTTATGAATTTGAGAAGGTGACTCAGACTAGGGCCATAGCAACCTCGTAAATATGGTGAAATTGCATAGAGTTACAGATTTTACTCAACAATTTCTCACCATTTCATCTTAACCATAATGTAAGTTTAGCTACCTATTAAACAACTTGTCGATCACTTGGAAGGGATTTGACATACCCACTCTAATCAGTTCATCCATACAATTACCATAATTGTTTCAGTCAATGACGATAGTTAAATGCTTGGGCACCCAGCTTCCTAGATTGTAAATATTACAGAATTAGGCTAAATTTCATCAGGTCATAGACAAACAGTCATACCATGCATAGTTATAGACAGGACCGGCCACTCTGATTAGGGTGGCCAAGCATTATCTAACAGTCAAGATGAGAAGTAACGATGGAGTTTTACCATTCCAATAAGATTTTCCAAACACAGGATAACTGAACTTTTAGTTGCAGCAGAGCAAACCGCTAGCTTTTTTCCCTATAATAGAGAAGAGAGGAACAAAATAAAGATAGTGCGCACCAGACAATTTGTCAAGAGACAGTCATATTATGTAAACTGGAACTAAAATCAAGAAATTAATATGAGCAATGTTTATAGGCTATTAAGTGCTGATGGACTAGAGAAAATCAAATAAGATTTGAAGTTTATGAAATAATAACAAAAGTGCATTAGTAAGATTAAGATCTATCGTACTGAAGCTTTTGCCTCATCCATCAATCTCAAAACTCCAGGTCTAGGCTCAACCTGCTCAATACAATGACACAGTAGGTTTGGTCATCAGGGAATCAGAAATAAACAAATAAATACATGAATAAAGGAAAAAACTTTTCTTGCTACAAAATCTTTAAACTCATTTGTCAACATAACAGATAAAAAGCAATGTCTACAAGTGTTCAGAGATAAATAAATAAATATATGAATAAAGGAAAAGACTTTTCTTGCTACAAAATCTTTAAACTCAATTGTCAACATAACAGGTGAACAAGCAATTACTACGATTGTTCACTTACAGTTCCAGATTTAATTATTTCTTTGTACCTCTCTGTTTTCCAGTCCTGCAACAAGGGAAATTGTTCATTAATTCTTTAGCTATTGAGAGAACAATCTAGGAATTAATAGACAACTCCTGTTCATCACAGAAACCCATGGTGTACAAAAACTCACATAAAATGCCATAGTTGACAAAGCAAACCATAAAGAAACTTATAATACAATCGGGGCAAACACACTAAAGAATAGCAAGGCATATAGAGCATAAGCGTATTACACTTTTTAAGCAAAAGTAAGCATTTTATCTATTTCAATTGAATGTCTGAATTTTCTATCGGCGATGTCATGAAAGATCCCCACTTTCCTAGAATTAATCTCTCTAATCAGATGGATCATGAAAATGGAACTCAAAGCAATCAATGTACAACCAAATGAATTGTTTTGCAGTGTGTCTTTCCCGAGGCTGATGTATTAACTAATGAAATATGTCCCACTACAAACACATTGTACCTATTTCAAAATAAATACATTCAACTTCAGAAAGACAAAAAAACAAAAAGAAAAGAAAAGTTAAAAAGAACAATATGATATTCCTATGTTTAAAATACATGCCAAATAGTTAAAGGAGTGTTTGGCTAATGGATCCAGAAGTCCAGAATCATCTCAAAGGCATTCAAGTTGGACTAAATGTAGCCTATTAAGATGCTATTCATTTTCTCTTTGAGACATTTAGACCTCTTCCCCTCTACTTTTACTTGTTATCCAGAAGTTTATAAACATGTCGAGGTCCTTTCTTACCCCCGTGGAGGCACAGTGTCCTTCTAGACAAAATAAAAATAAAAATAATAATAAATAAAATAACCAGCAACGGCATACGGCTTCAATAATTGATACCTGAAGAATGTCAATCAACTTTGCTCGGTCTTCATCATTCTCCGGAGATGCATAAAAAATTGTCGAAGTCGGCCAACCATGCTCCTTAAAATACCTTTAATCAAAACACCGGAAATAAACTATAGCATTAAAAAACGAGAAAGACGCCAATCC
>JACGDI010005492.1:485880-529281 GCA_014898725.1 Jacaranda copaia | reverse complement strand
ACTTGTCTTTGATAGTTCCCATGATAAACTCCCTTAGTTGGTCAATAGGAATTAGTTCATTAGTGGAAACTTGTAGTTTATTTGCTATAGGCCTTTCATTTTCAACTGACTGCCTCTTTGTAGATGTTTCATCTTCATTTTGAGCCTCTATTTTTTTCTCCATTATGTAACTAGTCTTAGTATTATCCACCTTGTTCATCAACTTGGAGATTTGAGAATCTTGCTCTTGGACATGCTTTGCAAGCCCTTCAATAATCTTCATTAAATTAACAATTTATTCATCCAAAATTGTAGCACTTGTCACCATTATTAGTGCTATGCTTGAGGAGCTTGAGGTTGAGTGATGAGTGGATGCTACTGATTCTTCTTTTGTGTATCCATCACCTTTATTAGTATCAATAGCATGCAACAATGCCTTTTTGACAACTTCAAGTGAAGGATTTACTTCAGAAGATGATTACAATGTTTTGGACATATTCCTTGTGGTGATGCCAACACTTCTTGCTGTAGCATTTATGGAATTTGAGGTAGTTATCTTCAATGTAATAGTCTTGTTGGTGTCCATGATACTTCAATCTTTGATAAAAGAAAGAGATGAAAGGTAGAGACAGTCCCATTGGGCGTGCCAAAAATTGTAACAACAAATTTTTTTGTCTGCAAAAAACAAAATTATAAAATAAGAAAAATTGTACAAATAAAATCAAAATGAATCAATCAATCAACTATGGATTCTATCTCTAATCTAATCCTCATATTCTTCCCTTCTAAATATAATTTTGAATTTAATAAGCTCCATGAAAAATACCTTAAACGTCATGGATCTTCTTTAAATTTGATTTGAATAAAATAACGCCAATTCGAGGGCTTTGCACCTAAATCTCGAATCAAACGCCAGGAATATATGAGTTTCAAAATGAATGCCTTGAATAACGTGGATTTCCTTGAATAAAAATAACGCTAATTCAAGGGCTTCACACCTTAATTTGAATCAAACGCAAAAAATATATGAATTTCATGAAGAGCGCCTTAAACGCCATGGTTCTCCTTGAATAAAAATGATGCTAATTTGAGGATTTCGCACCTTAGTCTCAAATCAAATGCCAAAAATATATTAATTCTAGGAAGAATTCCTTGAACGTCGTGGATCTCCTTGAATAAAAATAATATCAATTCGAGGGCTTCGCATCTTAGTCTCAAATCAAACTTGAAAAATATATGAATTCCACGAAAAACGCCTTGAATACCGTGGATCTCCTTGAATTTGCTTGAGAGAATTGTTAGACTCCTTCCAAGTTTCTTTTGTCAATTGGAATTTATATTGTATCAAATGAGCTGAAATCACCTTTTCATATAGATGCTTAAAGGAAGACTTCTAAATTGACTTGAAGCCCTTCAAAGGTTACATCTTTGATAAAATAATATCAAATATCAAGAGATAATATGGAATATTCTTGATTTAATAATATCAAACATTAAAAGATAATGTCAATATCAAGATATGATATCAAATATCTTTAATATAATTGGTCCATAGATGCAGACACTCCATCCTTGACACTTGTTAATATCTGGTTTGAGTATAAAATAAATACTAAATTATTAATTAAAATTAAATTATTTATCTTTAGAAATTAAATTTAATAAATCTCAAAATATAAATAGAAAAATTGTAAATTAATATCTAAATTTATTTCACATGTGTCATTTCACAATTGGCCAAAAAAAAAAATTTAGTATGTTTACAAAACTATTATCCATAATAACAATTCAATTACTTATGGACATCACGTTTATGCGTAGGACAAACTTAGAAGTTGGACATCACGTTTACTCTCTAGATAAGTGGGGCTTCAAAGCAGTGAAGAAATAAAAGTAATCTATAGAATCAATTGTAATCTCATTAGATCTTGTCCACCTCATTAATTGACATGAAACTGGAAGCTGAATGAATGGCATTTTTTTGGATACTACTCTTTTTGTATAGCAATAGACTATCCACATAGCATCATTATGTCGGCAAGGGGCCAATGCAACAATATCAACAAAAGTAGTCATGGCGTACAATGCAGCTACTTCGGCTCCTTAGTTATTGCCATGAATGTTTCTATGTATTTAAATTGAGAGAAAGCACCCCATTTTTTGCACAAAACAAATCCTGTTATCTTACCATAAATTTTTCCGTTTTCATTTTTTTAATTTGTTCATTGACCGTCATATATTGGTCCTTCTTAGACCAAGACTGGATGTAACCTTATGAAGTAGAAGGGATGCTGGTCATTATAAAAAACTACCGAATACCTCAATATGCAGAGAATAATAAATGCGAGAAACATAGCATAATCATAATCAGATAATCAGGCAATCCTGAACAAAATTCATGATCTTTAACGTCCACACAATTAGGATCACAGCCATTTGCATTTAATTCAACAATGTTCCTCCTAACCCAAAGAAAAATTCCCCTTAAATTACACCTAAAGTTTCATATATGTGGCGAAAATTCACATCCAGGTCTTTGCTTTAAAAAATATCAAGTCTATGAATTCAATTCATAAGCAGATTAGAAATTGAGTCAAGAAAATTGAAAGCACTGAAAAATTTTGTAACTGACCAACCTGCAAATCATGAAGTTGGATTACATAAAGGGGTTCAGAAGCCATTGAGGGAGAAAACAATTGAACGGCAAATGGACATGGACTGGAATTGCGTGTAAATGTTGACTTGGCGAATAACAACCAAGATAAGCGGGCATGCAATTGTTCTTCACAGGCGGCATAAGAAATTGTGAAAAATTCAACTCCAATTCTCTCCTTGATTTATTTTTGTTGAACTAGTTGATATTTTGTGAAGTATGATTACAGGGTATAAACGAGTCAAGTCCAAATTTAATAGATTCAAACTCAACTTGTTTATTAATTCATGAGCTTGAGCTCGAGCCTAAAAAGCCAAGGTCAAGCTAACTTGGCTCGTTGGAATAGATGAAGGCTCGGTGAGCCTTATCGAACTTGACTTCATAAAACTCAACATAGAAAAGCATAAAAGCTCGATTCATTAAGTTTGGATGAGTTCGAACTCAAGCTCATATAGGTTAGATTAATTAGAGCTCATTTAGACTCAAAACAAAATCTATAATTATAATTTTTTAAATAATTGTGTTCTACATTTTTTTAAAAATAAAAATTTGAATTATTATTATTTTATTTTTTTTCTTCTTATTTTTATATATTTTATTATATGGGCCTAAATTATATTTATATGTGTGTGTATATATAATAAAAAATCACGTTTAGGCTCGTGAGCTTTTCGAATTGAATATTATTGAGCTAACTTGGTTTGGACTCAAAAAAATCGACCTAAATACAAACTTTCATTGAGCTGAACTCGAATCGTTCACGAATGGTCTCATCTCATTTACACTCCTAAGTATGAATGGAAATAAAATTATTAAATTAGACAAAAACAAGTGAGTGGTTATAAATAGGGATTCAATATAAGCTGTGTACAAATTTAAAAAACCGGGGTTAAATATTTAAAAATTTTCTAATGAGAAGAAAATATTTTAATGAGTTATTAGTATTGAATATATAATAATTTAATATGTATATATATATATATATTAATAATTTGGGCACATCTATACGTGTACCATAAATTTTATAATATAAAATAAATAAAAATATTTGTCCACTTTTTATATAATACTTTAATTTTTATTAATAAATTTAATTCATTTATTTAAGTTTTTAGAATATATTAAAGGAAAAAGTTATGATGGAATGAAATAATTGAAGACAAAAAATTACTATATTGGACAGAGAAAAAAATCATCGTGAAGAAAAAAGAAAATAAAATTGTTTTCACTATTTAATATATATAAAGTAAAAATAGTTTTCTCTTCGTATTTCTCTGTGTTTCCCACGTGGAGCATGATGTAGATGGCTTGATATTTCTTCTTTTGTCCAAGTAAGATATTTTTTTTCATATATATTTTATAATTCTAAATTAATTTTTGATTATTAGATTTCAATTACTAGATAATTTTTCATTACTGAGTATCACAAAATTCTATTCACATACGGAAGTAATCTTTCTAATTTGTAGATTAGGTAATCAAGAACCAATAAGGGAAAACAAAAGTGTTCCATAATTTATTCCAATATTTATCTGTTCCTTATTAAATAGATAGTTTTTGTTTATATAAATGGGTTCATTCATTCTACAGTTTAGTAGTTTTACTTTTTAGAAATTTATTGATAAATATTATCTTTCTTATTTCAATTATATATTTTTCAAATTCATATTAATATTTACTTTTCTTACTGTTAAGAGTTTTGGTGAAAAAATAGAGTTTTAATTCGACATTTGACACATACATATATATTGGCAAATCAAGGTCTAATAAATTTATAAATATATATCTCATAATTAATATTGTTTGTCAAGTTTCTTTAATTAATTGTAGTTGACATGACCTTAATTAATTGTCAAATTATATTTCATAATTTCTTCTAAGTGTTGTCTATGCTTTCTCTTTTCTTTTAACTCTTTTATAGCTCAGCAGCTGCGTATTAATTTGTCTTAAGGTTCCTTTGACAAAAGAGGGGAGCCAGTCCACTGTGAGCAACACGTTAGAATTAAATGTAGAGCAGTCAGAATAGTTATTGGGTGTCGGATGGCCAGGAAGTCTACATGACCAAAGTGGTCCGTCTAAAGGCCGCCGGGACTTGGAGGTCGCCCATTGGGCGACTACATTGTGGAGGCAACCATTGGGCGGCTTGGCATGTGCAGGTTGTTCGTCAGGCGGTGGGGATTCAGCATATGCCTCTGGGCAGTTATGTGCTTGGGCGCGATCATTTAAGAAGATGCTTTAAGGATGCTAAAAGTCTCCAATAGAATTTTGTGTTTCGCAAATGCCTTGGATTTTTGGCGAAGCTTCATGCTTCAAAGATCATTTAGGATCTTCTAGCAAGACTACGTGTTCCATAACTGACTTGAGATTTTTTTTTGTGGAACTTTATACTTTGGACATCCCTTTGATTTTTTTTTTTTTTTGGAGCTAAGTTGCCTAGGGAATCTCTATGGGTCCTCACTAAATTGTATCGATTCATGCTCCTCTTGGGTTTTCTATCATAAGTGTTAGAGCTCGAGTTTTTATTTAAAAAAATGATCAGATGTCTTTTTAGTTTGAGGGGTTAGTATTTATATTAAGTTATTAATGAGCTTTGACTCATTTGAATTTTGGTGGCCATCTTACTGGACTTAAATTATTAGTTTGAGGGGTTAGTATTTATATTAAGTTATTAATGAGCTTTGGCTCATTTGAATTTTGGTGGCCATCTTACTGGACTTAAATTATTGGGTTCATAGCCCATTTATTTATTTAGACTTTTTATTCTTAAAATCTTATTTTTTTTATGATTAATTACCCACACCACCCCTAAGGTTTGGCTTGTTTATTCAAAAATTCATTGGTTTGATGAAATTATAAATACTCCTTGATGTTTTGCTCGATCTTATATATTTGAAAGTCCATTAGCCTCTATTCAAAAAAATGCAGATGTCATCAAAAATTTAGCATGAAAGTCCAAAAATGTCCCACAGTTATTGTTATGGTTATTTTTAAAACAAAATTACCCTTGGACTTATTTGCAATATTTTTCATACTATAGGGGTGTAATTTTAATATAATTTAAATTACTCATAATAATTTTAAATATATTTTATTATTAATAAAATTTCATAAATACTAAATAATCTTTAAATTTAAGTTAGATAATATAATTAAGTTTAATTAAACTATTTATTAATTGAAAAAGAAAATAAGTAAAAAATTAAAAAAATATTAAAATGATCTCTTAAATAACATAACTTTTATAATTTTAGATTACATAATGATTAGTGATATCAAAATAATAGTTATAATTAAAATAATTTAATTAGATTAGGTTGAAATTACTTATTAATTAAGAAATAAAATAAGAAAAATATTAAAATATTAAATTAAAAATCTATTATCTTATGTAACCATATTTTAATAATTTTAAACTATATGTTCTATAATATTTAAATAAAAACACATCTAAAATAATTAAATTTAGTTGAATTTATTTGTTAATAAAAATAAAAAATGAAAAATATTAATATCTAACATACTAATAATTAATTAATTAAAAAAATAAAAATCTAAAATTTGAAAAATATTAAATAATATAAAATAACAAATTAATTGTATACATAATTTAATTGATTTAATTATATTAAATAGAAAATATATTTATTAATTGAATTACATATTATATAATATTAAAATAATAAACATATATGACATAGTTTAACAGAATGAATTGTTAAATTAATAATCATAACTAAAAAAATAATAATTTAAATACTGAATATATCTAATTAAAAATAAGATAAATCAAAATTAAAATACTTTATTAATTTAGAATAAATATTTAAAAATTGTATATTTTGGTTAAATTTTTAATTAATTAATAAAAATTGTAACACCCCTAAAATTTGGTATTTTGAGAAAATAAGGATGTAGAAGTCAAGATATTTATTGGTAAGATTTTAGGGCCCGGAAATAAATAAAAAGGACTTATGGCTTGGAAATTGAAAGTTTTGGGGTCGAATCGCAATTTGATAAGACTTGATTGACCAGTATTTACGAGTATTGAGGGTTAAAATGAGAATATTTATGGTTAAATAGTTGAATGTTAGGCACTAAGTCCAAGGGTTGAATTGAGGTTTGATCACACTTTGGAGGACATAATTGAAAGTTGGGGAAAGGTATTGGGGGTTAATTCAAAATTTTTGAAAGATGTTTTATATATAGCCTCTTCCCCCCGAATTTTTCTTCATTCCCCAACTCTGCCTATCACCTTTTTCATCGGCAATCTTCACTGGCAATGATGTAAAACCAAAAACCAAACCATCCAACAATTTTCACTATTCACGGTGAACACAATGGTACCAAGTTTGACTTGGAACCGTCAATGAATCGTCAGGAATTAAGCTTCGAGTAAAGCTTCATGGTAGAGGTGGCGGGTGAGTTGGCTCTGGTGACTAAAGCTCATATTTGAGTACTAGATTTTGTTGGGCTTAGCCTGGGGATCATGTAGATAGTTTTAATTTCAAAATTAAGCCATTAGGGCGGGGAAACACCGTGGTACATAGTGGAGCTATGGCATTTTCCCTCACATTGGTTGACCAAATGGCAACAAACTGAGAAATTGATAAGGGGTTTTTGATCAATGCAATTGGATACACCGATTGGTAGTGGTGAAGTTCGATTTAGGTAAAGACAGATGACGGTGGTTTGATAGCTTTCGAACATAATCTTTGCCTCAACGCGCCATGAATGGCTTCCAAATAAAATCGTCACCTCAACACAGTGAACGCACTAGCGGCATTGGTTCATGAAGATGGGGCTTTGATAATCAAATCTTAGGTAAAGAACTTAGAATTTAAATTGATACCTTGTACTATTTAATTTTTCTAAATCATGTATTATGTTAAGAAGATGTAAGAATGGATATGGGAATTCAGATATAGGCCATGGATGTGAATTTTTATAATCTTATGGACCTAAATTTGTATTATTATATGACAACTTTGGGTAATTTTACAGATTTAAGGCCTAAGTGGCAATAATTGGGTTATTTCATAGGATTGAACTATTATTATTGATTTGGGATAATGCTATGAGGTTAAATATGTAATTAAGGACCAAATTACATCCCATTATTGGAACTGATATAAACCTTATGACTATTTCTGTAATAGGGGCTTAAACCGATAGTACTGACCAAACCATAAAACTAGCATATTAGTTGAGTAACTAATGATTTTAGACTGTTAATAGTATAATTGTAATTATAGGATTGAATAAAGATGTTGGCAAGTGAACTTATTCTTTTGGTTAGATGCTGAGGAATTGGTTCCCACGGACCAATAGGCTTTGACAGCATTTCTGAGGCTACATAGATGAGGATGTACCACTTTGGTACTTATTTTTATTAGCCTACTCCTTAATTTTTGTATCTTGTGCGGGTTTAACCTCTTGGGTATTTGTTTATATGCCCTATGAGGGTTTGTCAATCTGGCACTTGCTTATACCGAATTGTTATTATGGAAATGCGTTAAAGGTTAAACATGTTTCCATATTATACCTGCTCTTGTTCATTGGAATCTATAAATTGCTTGAGATCTTGTTCATTGATTGTTAATTGATGCATATACCTTTGTGAGGGTTACTTCATGATTTTGTTCTGATAAGAGTTCGTTCCTGTTTGTTCCGATGACCGAAACTTTCTACTATTATCTGTTACTATACTTATTCTTGATCTGTACTTATTATTGTCTTATTACTTATTATCATTTTGTATTATTATTTGTTGCCTTGCTAGCATACTTGTTTGTTCGTACATCATTATGCAACCATGTTAGCTTAATCAAACTTGTTAGCTATTATTGTCTCACCTTGTCAGCAAACTATTAATTGATATTAGTTACATGAACGGAGATTTATTAGGCCTAGTGCCTATCCTAGTAGAATGATTGGATAAATAGGGCATGCCAAATAGCCCACTTAGCTGTCGACGATATGCTATGCATTTTTCTTAGGTATCTGGGTACGCTAAGTAGTTTACTCAGGTAGCTGCAATGCGCTATACAATTTGTATGGGCACTTATTATATGCCAAGCTGTCATGCTTTGGTAAAATTGATTAATTGACTGGAATAAGGAGAATCTAATATATATGTCATGCTTTTATCTGTTGGAATGCATATATTACTTGGGTTGACTTAATTTCGATTGTATTCCAATTGCTTGTTTTCTACTCATGGAGCAACAAGGATGATGTAGTTTCTTAGTCTAGATTAGGCTGTTGCTAAGCCGAATGAGCTATCTCTATTTCTTCATAAACTGATTCAGTTGAGATGATCTTGGGTCATTCACTGAATGAGCTATTTGTATTTCTTTCGAACTAATCCAATTGAGATGATTCCTAGCCATTCAAGCTAATAATCATTATTCTCGAGCTAGTACACGTTGTAAATCTTTAATTTAATAATGCCTATTTGCTAAACTTGTAAATACTTGTATCTTGGTCTATTCCTAATCTAACTATTAGTTTATAATATGTTGAGTTGATTCTTTCTCGATGGGTCCCTACTATTTGATATTGACATTATCCCTCACTAAGTCTTTCAAGTTTACCTCTTATATTAATCATATTTTTGTCAAATGGGAATTAGGTGATAGACTTGGACTTTAGGTTAGATCGATGAATACATTTTTTAATAGAATAGATGTTTGTATCTGCTTATGACTTTACCTAAATGTTAAGCTTTAACTTAGAGATATTGTGATATGCTAGGTTGAATTATAATATGTAGTATATATATTTCGTTGATTATTATGGGATCAGTTATGACTTGTATATAGTATTTTTGTTGAGATTTGCTTAAGTTGAAATTTGTTGCTATTTTCGATAACTTTTTTTTTTAAAATGCTCCAATAGGCCTATTGACTGTATTATAGTTTGTGCTTTAAGCTTGAATCGGAGTGGCATCACAGTTTAAGGGTATGTTAAGTGGGGTGCCATAGAAATAGCATAAAAGCCTAAGTTTTTGAAGACCTAGGTTAACACGGGGTTGATTACTGTGACTAGAATTGATGGGCTTACTAGAGATTTAACTTGAATTGGGAATTGTCTAGGACATAAACACTTGGGTTAAGGAAAACTTGAGCTATACTAGAATCTGATCCTGGAATATGATTTGTGGATTGTGAAATTTTAGGTTAACAAAGAAAGGCTTGACTTTAGATTTTCATAGGTTATGTATACTTGAGTTAAGGAATACCTGAGTTATGTCAGCATAGGATTCTTGGAATATGAGGTTTGACTGTGGAACTGAATAGGATGTGGAATTTTGGAATAAAGCCCAACATTAAAGAAGTGAAGGTTTATGACTAGGGTGGCCAACCAATGTATAACCTCTTACTTCTGTATGCTAGGCATATAAACATATGGTTATCGGTAAGAATGACACTGTTTGAAATTTATGACGTTAGGTGAGCAATATCCATTAAGGTTGAATATGATGAGCAGATGACAAAATGATGATTACCTTGAGGTGAGCAAACTCCTGCTATTTGCTTATGGATGAGAATTAGGTTGTGTAAATATATGAAGAAAAGGTGTATTGCAAGAAAAGGAAAATAAGTGGCAGGAGCTAGTGGAAAGCAGAAAGTGTGAGCTCGAGCATATGCTTTGATAGGAGAAGAAGCCTTGGATCCTAACGAAGTGGTAGAAGGTGTGATTTTCAATTCTAAAAATTATGATAATGCTATAAATGATTCCGGTATTTTGCATTCTTTCATACTTTTCATGTTTCCTTGAACTATATTTGCAACCTAAGACTATAGTCTGTCACATAAAAATTTAGACACCATGTATCAAAAGTTGCCTAGACGACGATTGGGGATAGATAATATCTAGCCAATCTTACACAAATGCTTATCTAAGAGTTCAATGCGATACTTAGAAAGGATTGGTTGTACATCCATCAGGTATAGGTGAACTGTTGCACCAAATACATCATTTTTGGAGATGAGATACCAATTCCAACACGCTCTTTTACACGTAATGCCTCTCTAATACCAATTATATCTATGTTGGAGATAAAAAAAAATTTAGGGAAAGGTGGCGAGGATTCTTAACATATCTTATCAACACAACCCGAGATATAGTTTAAAGTCGAGGAAATGGAAGTGGTAGCTAAATACCTAGAAGTATTCCCAAAAAAAGTAAGCTCATTACCCCGTACCCTATGTAGAAGAATTGTTTGACCTTCTAAGGGGACAAGAATCCTTTCAAAGCTAGAGTTGAAGTAAGGGTGCTACCAATTAAAGGCTAGAAAAGACCAAGTAATTATATATGGTTTTTGGAACCTTGAGAGAACATTAGTTGTACACAAAATTTAGCAAGTGTTGACATTGAATAAAGAAAGTGGCTTTTCTTGTGCATTTCATATCCCAAGATGGGACAGAGGTTGATTTCTCTAAGATAGAGGCAGTAGTTAATTGGAAAAATCAAAAAACAAGATAGACGTTCATAGTTTTTTGTGTCTTGTTAGCTATTAACAAAGATTTGTGCTGCACTTTTCTAAAATAGCTTACATATTGACTAAATTAACTAAAAAAAGTCAACTATTTAACTAGAGTGAGGAACTAAACATGAGATAGAGCTGATGGATGAAAATTTCAAAAGACTACGATTCTTTCATCTCCTATCACCGAAAAGACAAATATAGTAGCCAATGCCTTGAGCTGAAGGGCTAAGATAGCTCACTTACTAGAAGTAGAAGCATCAAAAAGACTAAGAATGGGTGCTGTGTTAAAATCAACAACAAGTTGGATTGCAAAGATAAGTGCAGTCTAAATTATATAAATAAATGTGATGAGCCCCAAGCCAATGGTAATTGGATATTGAAATAGATGGAAAGGTTAGAACTTCTGGAGAGTTTGAGTTCAATATCTATGTCAGTCCTATAACTAATACATGATGGTTTAATATTCATCCAATCACCAGATTAAGCTAAATTCAACTTAATCGCTCTAGTATTAATATTAAAAATTGACAAAAAAATGCCTATTTTTGGGACTTTCGTACATCATCTTTGTAGTTTCTGTATTAAATTCATTTGGTTCCATACTTATTTTGTGTGTTTTCATACTTTTTTTTCCTTTTAATTGAGTTGACCTTAATTTGATGGGTAGAACAATGTATAAGACCATCAAACACAATAAAATCATTTTTTCTTTAGGTGATGGTAGTGATAGAACATGTTCAACTGGTTGGGAACACAAGAACCCATATCCAATTACTTGTATTCTCATTCATATTAGTGTCAACCATTGGTGTATGAGGTAAATTAATGAATCCTTTTGACACCACCATCGAAACCAATGAACCTATCATGACTATATCAGTCTTAAGACTAATACATGATGGCTTAATATTAATGTAATCCCCAAATTAAGACAAATTTAGCGTAATCTCTAATATGTTAAG
Organism: Jacaranda copaia; assembly: GCA_014898725.1. Lineage (NCBI taxonomy): Eukaryota > Viridiplantae > Streptophyta > Magnoliopsida > Lamiales > Bignoniaceae > Jacaranda > Jacaranda copaia. Next base: position 517,196 of record JACGDI010005492.1, on the reverse strand, counting down.
AATAATCTTGAAAATCAGCAAACAAATACATATTTTTGGGACTTTTATACTTTATCTCTGTATTTTTGCACTGAATTCACCTTGTTATGTACGTATTTTGCATATTTTCATCCTTGATTTTCCTTTGGCCATGTTTTCCTCAATTTGATGGGTGGAACAACACATAAGAGCCTCTAACACAATAAAGCCATCTTTTCTTTAGGTAAAGATCATGATAGTAGGAGTTCAAAATGGTTAAGAACACAAACACCGATGTCCAACCAATTGTGTTCTTATTCATACTAGTGTAAATCATTGGTTAATAAGATGAATGAATCCTTTCAACACCACTGTAAAAAATTAATGAAACTATGATGATTACATTAGTCCCATGAGTAATACATGATGGCATAATATTCATACAATCACTAGATTAAGAAATATTCAACTTAATCTCTAATATACTAAATATAATACTGAAATCAACAAAAAAATACCTATTTTGGAACTTTTATACTTCATCTACGCAGTTTTATGCTGAATTAGCCTTGTTTTGTACTTATTTTGAGTGTTTTTGTTTTTAATTTTTCTTTGGCTGAGTTTGCCTCAATTCGATAGCTGGGACAACACTTAAGACCCTATAACACAATAAAACCATCTTTTATTTCGGTAATGGTCATGACATCATGTGTTCAAATGGTTGGAAGTACTATTACCCACATCCAACCACTTGTGTTCTCATTCATACTAGTGTAAACTATTGGTGTATAAAGTAAATGAATCTTTTCAACACCATCATAAAAAATCAATAAACCTATCATGACTATTAGTTCTAAGGTTAATACATCATAGCTTAATAATCATGCAATCACCATATTCAGACAAATGCAACTTAATCTCTAATCTACTAAAAGTGATACTAGAAATCGATAAAAAAATACCACTTTTTAGGACTTTTATACTTCATCTCTACAGTTTTGTATTGAATATGCCCTTGTTCTGCACTCATTTCATGCATTTTTGTACATGTTTTTCTTTGGCTGATTATACCTCAATTCGATAGGTGTAAAACACGTAAGAACATTTAACACTATAAAATTATTTTTTCTTCAAGTAATGATCATGATTGCACATGTTCAGATGGTTAAGAATACAAACACCCACTTCCAACCACTTGTGTTCTCATTCATACTTGTGTGAACTATTGGTGTATGAGGTAAATGAATCCTTTCGACCACCATCGAAAATCAATAAACTTGTCATGACTATATTAGTCTTAAGACTAATACATCATAGCTTAATAGTCATGTAATTGCCAGATTAAGAAAAATGCAACTTAATCTCTAATATACTAAGAAAGATACTAGATATCGATAAAAAAAAAAGAATTTTTAGGACTTTTATACTTCATCTTTGCAATTTTGTACTGAATTTGCCCTTGTTCTGTACTTATTTCACGTGTTTTAGTCCTTATGTTTTCTTTAGCTGAGTTTATTCCAATTCCATGGGTGGAACAACACATAAGACCCTTTAACATAATAAAATTATCTTTTCTTTGGTTGATGGTTTTAAAAGTATGTGTTCAAATGGTTGGGAACACAAAGATCCATGTCCAACTACTTGTGTTCTCATTCTTACTAGTATAAACCATTGGTGTATAAAGTAAATGAATCCTTTTGACACCACTATTGAAAATTGATAAACTTATCATGGCAATATTAGTCCTAAGACTAATATATCATGGCTTAATAATCATGTAATCATCATATTAAGATAAATGCAACTTCTATAATATACTAAAAATAATATTGAAAATCGATATAAAAATACTAATTTTTAGGATTTTTATATTTCATCACTGCAAATTTGTATTGAATTTGTCCTTGTTATATACATATTTCATGTATTTTTGTACTTGTTTTTCTTTGACCGAGTATATCTCAATTGGATGGGTGAAACAACACATATGGGCCTTTAACATAATAAAATTATCTTTTCTTCAAGCAATAATCCGGATAATACATGCTCAAATAGTTGTAAACATAAGCATCCACGTCTATCGACTTGTTGTCTCATTCATACTAGTGTAAACCATTGGAGTATGAGGTAAATAAACCCTTTAGGCACCACTATCAAAAACCAATAAACATATCATGACTATTCAATCCTAATACTAGTACATCACGACTTAATAATCACACAATCGCTCGATTAAGATAAATTTAGCTTAATCTCTAGTATACTAAAAATGATATCGCAAATCGATAAAACAATAATAATTTTTGTGACTTTAATACTTTCTATCTGCTGTTTTGTACTAAATTTGCCTTTGTTCTGTACTTATTTTACATGTTTTTGTACTTACTTTTTCTTTGGCCAAGTTTACCTTAATTTGGTAGATATAAAAACATAATAGACCTTTTAAGACACAAAAAAAATCTTTTCTTCAAGTAATGGTGGTGATAATACATGTTCAAATAGTTGAAAAAATAGACACCATATCCAACTCATTTATACTAGTGTAAACCATTGATGTATGAGGTAAATGAATCCTTTCGACACTATCCTCAAAAACTAATAAATCTATGATGACTCTATCAATCCTAGGACTAATACATCAAGCCTTAATAATCATGAAATCACCATGTTGAGACAAATTCAACTTAATCTCTAATATACTAAGAATGATATTGGAAATCGATAAAAAAATATCAATTTTTGAGACATTTCTATTTTATCTCTACAGTTTTGTACTAAATTTGCCCCTATTTTATATTTATTTTGTGTGCTTTGGAAAGGAAGTTCTTTTGTACTTCTTATCTCCACCAATATCAAAATATTTGCACTACTGAATAGTATACTAAGAAACATGTTTACAATACTGGTATTGTAGCCTCAATACAATCTTGTTAGTTATTTTTGCTTTAATGTTGAATACCATATTCTTAGAAAATAATACTATTATGAGGTATATGTATATGTCCAACACCACCATCAAAAGCTAAAGAACCTTTCATGATTATATCAGTCCTACGACTGATACATCATTATTTAATAATCATGCAACGACTTATCTAGTTAAATTCAATTCAATCTCTTATGTACTAAGAAAGATATTGAAAATAGATTAAAAAAAATACTGTATTTTGATATTTTGATATTGGATGTTTACATTTTTGTACTAAATTCACCTTATTATGTACTTATCTTGGCACATTTTTTGTATTTTCTTTTTTTTAGGATTTACCTCAATTTGATGTGTGAAACAAAACAAAAAACCCTCTAATACAATAAATCATAATTCTTCAAGTAATGATTGAAATAGTAATGTGCAAATGGTTGGAAACAAATACACACATCTAACTACTTGTGTTCTTATCCATAATAGTGCAAACCATTATTGTATGTGGTAAATGTATTCTTATGACACCACCATTGAAAACCAATGAACCTCTCATGACTATATTGGTCCTAGGACTAATAGAATGATAATCATGCAATGATTTAGCTTAAATTCAACTTAGTCTCTTAGATACTAAGAGTGATATTGTAAATAGACAAAAAAAAAAAAATTACCAATTTTTGAGATTTTTATACTAATTTTTTGCATTTTGGTATTGAATTCACCTTGTTTTGTACTTGTTTGGCGTGTTTTCGTGCATGCTTTTCTTTTGACCAAATTTACTCAATTTGATGCATGAAATAATATGGAAGACCCTCTAATATAATAAAATCATATCATATTTAAGTAATGTTCGTGATAGTATGTGTGCAAATGGTTAGAAACATAAATATCCATATCTAACCATTTGTGGTCTTATTTATATTATTGTAAGCATTGATCTACGTGATAAATGTATCATTTTGATATCATCATCAGAAAGCTAACAATTTGTCATGACTATATCTGTTATAGGACTAAAAAATCATGGTATGATCATAAAAAATAACTTAAATAATTAAATTCAACTCAATTTGTAATGTATTAAGAATGATACCATATATTGAGAAAATAATACCATTTTTTTAATTATAGTGATTAATTTCTAATATATTACACAAGATTTTCATAATCTAGGATGCCTTTTGAGTGTTTTATAGTCATTTTTTCTTATAGCTCGATTTAGCTTGTTACTGTTGCATTAGAAAGTATTAATAGTGGTATGCATATATAATACTATATATGCCTTGAAAAATACTAATATATCAACAATTTATAACATAAACCTTGGCTAATAACATTATTCATATTTATATAAATTTTGATCTATTTTTTTTTTAAATTTTAGTATATACAAGGAGCATCGATATAATACAAATAACGAACATCCATACCATTTAAATTACTTTGCAAATTAGAAACATCCCCTATCATCATCTAAATAGTCAATATGAATACTAAATTATCCTAGTAATAACTATCCGAACATCATCATTCAACATAGAATGGAGCAAACTATTCTCATAAGTCAAAATTGTTGCCCTCTACAAATCCTACTATGATTGGGACAATAGGTTTCTCATTTTTATCCTACAAAATATAGAATATACAATCAACAATTGCATAATTAAAAATAAGTATTAATGAAAATATGTGAACATTTCAACATATGTAATTAAGGTTCAGGTACTGCAAATACAATTAAAAAGTATTGAAAGGTTGCATTTTGGTATTAAAATTACTTACACACAATACTAAACGAAGGTTCTAGTACTGAAACCAAGATTTGAAATAGGTGAAATTAAATAGTTGTTAATTAAATTAGAGTTCATAAAAAAACAAAACCAATATGCATTAACTAAAATGAGAAGAAAAACAAACAAATTTAAGAATATTTTTTTCAATCTCACAACCATGAAATCTTGGTGACAATAAAATATAGATGATAATCAAATTAGGGTTCCTAAAAAGAAAAATCAATATGCATTAACTAAAATGATAGGCAAAACAAATAAATTTAAGAAACCTTTTGTAACCTCACAACCATGAAATCTTTGTGAAAATTAAATATTTTTTGGTAAAGTGAAATATCTTATCCAATCTATAAAAATATGGGCAAAAATGTAAGTCTCCTTTTCTTGGGCAACAACAATGGCAGACGAGAAGTTGGGGAGAGAGAGAGAGAGAGAGAGAGAGAGAGAGAGAGAGAGAGAGAGAGAGAGAGAGAGAGAGAGAGTTTGCACAAGAAGATGGGAAATAACAGTAATGAGAGTTTTAAAATTGTAGGGGAAAAAAAGAACAGAAAATGTGAAATAAAGAAGAAAAAAGTGAAAAGGAGATTAGAAAATGTGGAAGATGGAAAGAATGTTGGGCTTTTGTGGTTTCAAGTTGAAGACATGAGTATTCTAGTATTTTTAATACAAGTGGGGGAGTGAACTCAAACTAGAGAAAGATTGGCTGTGAATTTTCATTTTGCTGGCATACTCTTTTGTCTTCTCTCATTCTCTCTCTTTTTCCCTTTTTTGCTTTCCTGCGACAATTGATAAGAAGAAAATTGTTAAGATAAAACTTTTCTCTTTTCTCTTCCTTATAGCGTAATTGCTCTTGACTCTCTCTCGTTGTCTCTTTTCTCCCAATTTTATATTTATTTTAATCATTGCCTTCAAATCAAATCTTTTATGCAGGAACTATTGACTTTCAAAAAGGGTTGAGCTAGTGTGAAGAAGACAAATAATTCATTTTCTTGTTGAATTTCGTCTCTTGGAAAATTTTGACAATTCCAAAATCAAATACTTTTGGCTTCATTTTTTTGTTTGAAAAATGTTGCCAATTTCTCAATTCTCTATAAATTATTGTGACTATTCACAACAACTCTTATAAATTCATAAATTTATATTTCCATCATCCAATGACTACGACTTTTCCATATGGTTTTGAGGTATTTTTTTGCATTTTATTTTATTATGTTATTTGCTTATCTTGAAAGGTCTTACTCATATAGCTTCAAGTATATATTTTTTACTTCAAATATTTCCTTACTAAAATCAGGAGGGGTGAAAAAATATGAAGTCTATGAAGCGATATATAGTATGACTAGAATGACATAAATGTGAAGGTTTGTGTGGCACTATGATCCAAATATTTAAAAAATAAAAACTGAATAAAATAGCCCACACAACACTACAAGGATCTAGACATGCATGAATTTCAAATTTAGAAGAGAAAAATACCTAGGTGATAACAAAAAAATGAAGAGCAAGATAAAACTCTCTCCAACCATCAACCAGGCTCTTCACCAGCGCAGCAAAATCACCATGGATTTTCCCTTAGATGGACTCTTCCATTTTAGCTGAAATTTTTACTGAAACTCCTCAATCCTTTTAATATTCTACAGTTCAAAATTCATTCCAAGTAGAACACCATAAGTACTCCTAGAACAAGTAAGAACTGGCTACTAGAAATTGCTCCAATTAAGAGCAAGAGCAACCAAAATAGATTGCCTCTAATGCAAACGTCCACACACTGAATCGATGGCCTATTCTATACAGAATGGCTGTAATATCTTCCAAGAATGAGGAAAGTAAGGCTGAGAATATAGAGGTAGAGGGTGTTGGAAGTTGGAGAGAATATTGGGAGGCTAACAACATTGATTCCCACCACACAATTTTGTTGGAATAAATCACACTAATCATGCACACCTTACTCTCCTTGGCTGGCCACTCTCCTACATCTATATAGGAGTGGTTACACACCATCCTCAAGGAGGTGATACCAAGTGTCCTTGCCAAGGTGACCATTAACTTGTGATTAGTGAATAAGGATATTAATTGAAGTACATATTTCATCTTATGAAATGTCTTTTGATTAAATTCCAATTCACATTAAATGAACCATTCATTGAATTATCCTCTCCAAAAATTAACCCTCCAACTTAATTAAATAAAATACTTTAATTTAATTGATAATAATTTGACTTAACTCTTAAGTTAAAATGCTCAACTATTTAAACTAGTCAAAATCAATTTAACCCTTAAATTAATTTTGACCACTTGATAGCCATATGACATCAATCAATTAATTAAGATTAATTAATTGATCTTAATTTAACTTTGAAATTAATTTGATCAATTTAACATTTAAATTGATCAAGTTAAAATGACTTCAATATTTTTGCCTCATCCAAAAATCGGTTATGAATTTTCTAACTCTTAGAAAATTCTTCTTCCTTCAATAGATAATGTTATTAGCTTTTGTGTGTGACAAATTAAGTTCTACCATTTATTGAATATGAGTTCACAACTCTTTGTGATTTTTGGAATATCAAATATTCACTTTAGTTTAAACTCCTTTAAACTAAGCGACGCAATTTAATTAATCTCATTAATTGAAGAGTACCTAATCTCCATGGTCAATGTCCAACTCAAGCCTATGAAGCCCAACTAATTGGCCAAAATGAATGCTCTTGAAGAACAATTCTAGCATTACACGTGCTACACAAATACAGTTCTTCCGTCTCCTATATCTTGAAAAGAGGCTTAGGGCAAGATGTTAGTTAGCTACTGAATAGCCTTGATACTAAATTTCTATTCTTAATGTTTGATTTCCTTTATCACCTCATCTTTGTAAATGCTTTCCCAAATTATCATATCACCTTGTGTAAGGATTTTTGAGAATCGATCATTATAGAACACATAAGAAATGCACTCGCCCTTCACAAAGATGAGAAGTTGAATTTCATCTTGGATCTTACAAACCTCCATGTCTAGTAGCTCATGCCCAATCTCTACCTAAATGACCCACTAAGTGACCAAAGAAGAGTCAAAGCATAAGGGCCAAACACAAGATTAAAGACCCTGAAGTCAAAGAACTAATATTATACACTAGCATAAGCAAGAGAGCTTGCCACTATCAACTTGCCATTGTGACTATCTAGTGGATTCTCTAGGCAGGCCTTCAATGCCTTGTTCTCTAATAAGAACCTACCAACATTCTCATGGAATCGAACAACATCCAACCCTTGGATTTATGCATCATTAGTGCAAGTCTATCTGGATCTTAGATGTCCTGTTTCATAAGATTTTATGACTTGAAAGATTTAAGATCATGACTAAGTAGGACTTATTCTATAATCACTACCAAGTGTGTGACCAACTCCTATAGTCTTGTGTAATCTAGGGACTTTATCCAAATGCCAGTGAAGTAAATGAATAGCATAAGATGAAGATGGCCATATAATGAATATCATTTAATCAAGATTGTTTTACAATGAAATAATTTACATGGCCAATCTAATTGGCTTGCGGGGCACTATTTCAACAAAATGAACATTATAAAAGACTTTGCATCATGTTATTGCAGACTATGGATCTAATAGTTTTGCAGCATGCCATGTGATTCTTCTTATTCTTTTTCTTTGGAATTTTGTGCACGGATAGCTCAAGCAAATACAAAATAATATACATATTCAATTGATATTTGTGACAAGTCAATACAAGGATTGAATTTGAAAAGTTCTTAATCATCATCTAAATCGAATATATTATAACCACAAATTCAATTCCAAAGTACAAAATTTTACTTGTGTTTGAAGGTGAGAATAATAATTCATCTAACATAAGAACTCCCACTAAAGTAAAGCATTCAACAAAAATTGCAAATATATAAGAGCCATGAGACCATATTTATTATATTAAATGAAAGTTTGTTGCATATAAAAAATCTAAAGAGACTTTTCTTTGGCCTTTTAATGATCCTTATATTATGATGGTTTGTGTGCATACTGTGGAACATAAACACTTTCAATTATACCTTCATATTTTTTTTCAACATCTTTCTTAATGTCACTAAGTCTTTAGTTTTCTCTTATTTCTCCACATTGTATTGGTGAATATAACATGCCACTGTAAGGTGAGCGACCATCTCCAATTTATTATCAGCTTGGAGTGGTTGTAGAAACTATGTCTTAAATAGATGAGCTCACTTTGCATCTTTTTTGTTATCTCAAAATGTTGCGAAATCGTATCTTACTCTCTCATATTATATAAGATAAATTACATATATTTTTGTTCATGTTTATGAGCTCCCAATCATTTTGATCTTCCTTGGAGGATGATTTGGTTACCCCTTGTTATAGCCATATCTAAAAAGTAGGGGAGAAAATATCATAGTTATCACATAGTAGAATTTTAGCACAATTAAAATACAAAGCACACTAATTATCATATAAATTACAAGAAAAAAAAAGCATATTCACAAGTGTCGTAAATACCCTGTCAGGTAGCTAGTCCTTAGATATTACTTTTCTTAATATACACAATTTGTTTTGGCTAAAAATAGTCATGGAGGCACCCTTACATGCTTACGCTATGATTGGGGCAGTGCAAGGTGTTTTTTCTTCATTAATATACTTATCATCTTGTGTTGTCAACAAAGATTATCAATAGTTTAGTGGTAAAGAATCTTCCAACCATGCTACTGACCTAAGTTGAATTCCTCAAAAGATAATAACTTTTTTTAATATTTAATTAACATTGCAGCCATGTCTTCACCAAATCAGTAAAATTGTTGACTTGCCTATTGGAATAGTGCCCTGCAAGCCAATAAGATTAGCATGTAAACTATTTCACTTGTGAAACTATCTTGATTGAATGATAATCTCATAAATGGCCATCTTCATCATATGTTCATATAACATCACCGGCATATAGTTGAAGTGCTTAGATCACACAAGATTACAGGACATGGTCATGTACTGGGTGGTGATCATGAAATAAGTCTTACACAATAGTGATCTTAAATATCCCAAGTCATAGAATCTTATGCAATAAGGCATCCAAGATTCGGATAGACTTGCACCAACAATGCATAATCCAAGGGTTGGATGCTACTCTATTCCATAAGCAAACCATATGTGATATGGGTGTATATTAGTGGGTGCTTGTTAGAGAATACAGCATTGGAGACCCGCCCAAAGAATCTACTAGATAGCCGTAGTAGCAAGTCGGTAGTAGCTAGTTCTCTAGCTTACACTAGTGTATATAATTAGTCCTTTGACCTGAGGATCCATTGTAATCTTATGTTTAGGTCGTCATAATTTTACTCCACTTTGCCCACTTAATAAACGTTTTGGTGGTGATTGGGGATGAGCTATTTAGATATGGAGGTCTGTGAGATCTAAGATAAGATCCAACTTTTTATCTTTGTGAAGGACAAGTACATCTCCTATGCATTCTATGATAATTGATTCCAAAGAGTTCTTGGCCAAAGCAGTGTGACAATTTAGAAAATAGGTTTTCCAAATATGAGGTCACAAATTGGAATCGAATATTAAGATTAGATATATAGTATCAAAGCTATTAGAGAGTCGACGAATATCTTGCTCTAAGCCTATTTTATGAAGATAGAAGACAAAAGGATTGTATTTGCATGGTATACGTAGAGCTAGAATGGTTCACCAAAAGCATCATTCAGCCAATTGTTGGGCTCCATGGGCTTGAAGTTGGACATAAACCATAAAGATGGGTTCTCTTTAATTAATAGAGATTACTTGAATTGAGTTGGTTAGTTTAAAGATGTTTAAACTAACATGAATATATGATATTCTAAAATCACAAAGCTTGTGAGCCCATGTCCAATGCGCAGTAGAATTTAATAGGTCACACACAAAATCAAATCGGCAATCCTAAATATTGAGGAGAATTTCCTAAGTGTTAGAAGAATTTCTAGGTGGCCAAAATTTGAGGAATCGATTGACATAATTTTTAGTCATTTCTACTTGATAAATTTAATTGTTAAATTGATTTAATTAATTCAAGGAGTTGAATTAAGATCAATTAAATTAAGTGTTAATTTAATTTGGTGCCACATGATTGTAAATTGGTCAAGTTAGCTTAAAATGTTAAGTTGACAAATACCTAATTTAAAGAGTTAAACTACTTAACTAAAATGTTAAGTCAAAAATTAATTAAATTAAATTGTTATTTTAAATAAAATGAAGAATTGATTTTGGAGGGAGAATTCAAATGAAAAGTTCATTTGGAGTGGAATTGGAATTTATCTGGTAGACATTTCATGAAATAAAATGTAAATTCCAAATAAAATTCAAATTCACACAATTTAACATGCAACTTGCATGATGCTTACAAATTAGCATACTTAGGTGGCATCCCCACTTTGAGGAAAGTATGATGCTACCTTGTCATCACACCATCCTTCCTCTATATATTGATATAGTGGGGAAGGCCACCAACTAAATATGATTCATACATTTTGTATATCTAAAAGTTGGATCCAAAATTTCCCTCTAAAAGTAATTCTCTCATGTGTTGAGGCTACATTCTCTTCTTCACCGCCCTCACCATTTTCAGCCACCAACCAAGCTCTCTTTCTTCTTAGTTTTTCCAGCCTAATTAAGGAGAAAAGAATTGTCCATTGGTGTGTGAACTTTAGCATTAGAGGTAAGACAAATTTCAAATTGCTTGCTTTGGTGATCATCTATTCCAGCAGTGTGTTTTTGGATTCTATTCGTGGTCTTACTGAAGGATTTTGGTGTTGACATTTTAACTGGACATTCTCCTTTGAGTTGGAAAAATTCTGGTATAGATTTAGCTTCAATCTGAGGTGATTTTCTAAATCAGAAGTTTTGGTTGGTATAGATTTGGTGTTGATCATTCCTTGCTATGCTAGACGTAGTCTGATTTTGGGAAAGAAAGCACAACTTCAAGTTTTGGTTGTATTTTGCTTTAGTTGGTAACAACCTGACCTTAATCCATTATATAGGCATGATTTTATATCCTTGAATTGGTGTAATCTAAGTTAGATTTTATTTTTTAAATGTTTTTAAATTAAATCCTTAGCATTACTACTTTTTCAAGTAGTATCAGAGCCTAATTGTATCCTATATTTTAAATTCACTTTTGATTGATTCATGTGATGAATTGGTCTAGATCTTCAAACACTTGATATAAATCATATATTGGAATTATTGGATAATGATGATTGTGGCTCCTTTGATGATGAATAGATATTATGCTAATTTATGTTCTAAGGGTTAATTTTTATGTTAGTGTAATTTGATTCATGATTAGCTAATGTTAATGTTGATTTAGCATTGGTTTATGTTATATGTTGATATAACGTGTTTAATTTGGCGTTAATTTGCTCTGGTCATTTTGGATTCAATTGGATTGGATTTAATGGGAGATTTTTGGGAGAATGTGATTTTCGCTTAAACTTCATTTTTGAAGCATGATTGAGCTCTTGTTTTTTAGATTCAAAAGGCATTTTAGATATGAAATTTCACCAATATTGTGTGATTTAATGTTTATAAGGTGTTCTAAAATTTTTGGTGGACAAAAGTTGAGCAAAAACTCACTTAACTCGATTGGGTGTTGGCCAAGTAGCATGCACACTATGAGCGCACCAGCTGCCCAACCAAGTGCCTAGGTTGGGTTGGCAGCAGCTGATTGTGTTGATGGCAAGTTTACTTGCTTATTTGACTCCTTTAGTAACCAAAGTATTTTATTTCAGACATAATAGATGCACAAGTATTGTGCAAGTTCTCAAAATTATGTTAGACATATTTAATGCTTTCTTAAATCTTGTTAATCTCCAATTGGGGAAAAATTAGGATGCATAAATGTTATGCTTGTTTTTGCTTGATCAATTAATTATTTATATGATAAGCATTTAATTATTGGAATTGAATGTCAATTCTTGATTTATTTATTATTCATTTCAGTGTTAAATGAATAATGAATGAATAGGAATAATCATAATCATTTAATATTGATTTTATTAATTTCAAAGTTGTTGAAATGGGTTGTATTAAATAGGGCTTGCATGCCTCTTGTACTATCTTGTAAAAGTTATGAGAGTAGAATCACTAAAAGTGAGATTTTCTTTCTCTTGTAAAAGTTGCAAGGAGCAAAGAGGATCCAAGAAGGCTTGAAGACCCATGAATATATGGGGATACACTCTTGTAATAACTCAGTATAATCAACCCATTTAAAATCAACCAAGTGATGCACCTATGACTCTAAGTGCATCACTTGGTTAGGCTCATGGTCATCCAACCCTAGGAGCATGCTGGGCATATTTACCTATTTATGCTTTTTATATCCTATTAATGTATGTGATGCATGGATTAGGATATACAAAACTTAAATAAGAAGATAAAATTAGTGAAATCTTGGTAAGCCAGTTTGAAATCCCCCATTTATAATGTCTAAATGTTCTCAAATATCAAGTCAATATGGATATAAATTAAAAGGAGTTTTAACTAATTCATGCCTTCTACTAATAGTATATGCCATGATGATGCTACCAAATATATGTGATGGCACTCGGTCATGATGGCCACACCTAGTAGGAAAGCTGTAAACATATACTTAGCATATGATGTACCTTTGATTTGAGGCTTCCCACACATTGCCACTTAGTCACGGGGGATGTTGTGGAGTGGTCTTGAATTAAAGTTTGATTGGTAGGTTCAATTTAACACTTAGTACTATAGATGTTGCACGAGTCGTGGGTTTATATGAAAAGTGAGGCAAAATATATCAAAAGCATGTGATGCAATTAGCAAGTGTTGTTTATCCTTAGATTATTTGTGGATGGCATTCAATCACGAGGATCTATTTACAAGTCCTAGGAGTCTTAATTCTCACTAGGAAATATGATTTTCCAAATTCTTCTAGGGGGTGAAAGATTTGATAAAATAGTGGAAAGAAAACATACTTGAAAGACCATAAACATATTGTCAAAATATTAATATTCAATCTCATGCTTATATTCTCTTTTATGTCTTTGATAATTTGAAAAATCATAAGAATGGCTAGAATCTGCTCGATGTGATTTTGGAAATCAATAAACTAACCAAGCCAAACTTTTATGTTTGACTAAACTTTAAAATCATTCTAGATTCTGAGAAATGGATAAATGTCCTATATGATAATGCTCTACGTTTGACTAAACTTCCACATTGTGATAGCAATGATCTCTATGAGGATTTGATCCTCACATCCTCACTAAGTTTTATTGATTAAAGTATTGATCTAGAAGGAGACTACCGTGACAAGGGCAAACCTTTGATAGTTGTTTCCTTCTTGAAGTCTATAGGCCTTAAGGGTGTTGGAAATGGAGGTAAAAGAAAAAAAAAGTTCTTATTGTAAAGGAAAGCAACTATTAAAGGCATCTGAAGGAATCAAGAAGATTACAGAGGATAAAGTTGAAGTTACTTGTTTTTACTTTGGCAAGATAGGACATTGGAAGCTGTATTGCAAGAAATACATTGGCACCAGTGAGAAGGGTATATAGTTTATTGAAATGCATTTAAGGATATATTTTTCCTTATGGATATTTGATATCACATGTGGTTCTTATCTTTGTAATTTGTTACAAAGAATAGAAAGAAGAATAAAGTGTAGTGATGGGGATATGATTCATTTCCTTAGCTAAGGAGCAAGGGTTGTGGCCAAAGCCGAAGGCGTAAAATAAGTTAGATTTAGGGAACTCCATGTTTGTATTGAACCTTTGTTATCAAGTACCATATATTGTTGAGAACAATACTTCAATTCCCATTATGGATAGCAAAGGATTTGATCTTTCTATATCAAATATGAGATTGAAGATATTAAAGAAATTGGTTCTTTAGTGGTTTTTTAGTTGCTCATGGTACATTTAACAAATGATTATACATTTTTAGATTCTCAATGTTTACTAGTGCACATTCAATCAAGTAATTGAAAATTAGATCTCCAAGAAGAGGCCATTCTATAGCATGCAAAACTTAGGCATATATCTAAAAGTAGGATGAACAAGTTAAAAGCTCTCAAAGTACTAAATGTTAGTGGTATTGAGGAACTTCCAACTTGTGAGTCTTGTTTGAAGGGAAAAATGACCAAAGTTGTTTTTGTAGGACAATTGGAGAAAAGCACAAGTCCTTTGGATTTGATCTATATGATCCACTAAGAGTTAGTGCACGAGAAGGCTATTTTGACTTCATCATCTTCATTGATGATCACACTCAGTTCAAACATGTGTATCTTATAAAGTACAAGTCTAAATTTTTTGAACGGTTCAAAGAGTATAGGCATGAAGCAGAAAAGCAAAAAAGACTTACTATTAAAACTTTTTGATCAGATCAAGGAGGACAATACTAAAGTATAAAATTCTTGGATTATCTAAAATAGAATAGTTCTCTATCAATGGACTCCACCCGACAAACCGCAACTCCATGGTGTAGCCAAGAGGAGAAATCATACATTATTGGACATAGTACATTCCATGGTGAGCTTTTTCAATATGCCTATATCCTTTAGGAATACGCCTTAGAAATAACTGCAACTCTACTAAATGTAGTACCCTTAAAGGCTGTGCCCAAGACTCTGCATGAGATATGGTATAGCAAAGCACCCTCTCACCATTATTTAAAGGTTTGGGGGTCTCCTGTATACGTAAAGAGGTTAGTAGGAGACAAGTTGGATAGTCGATCCTCTTTGTTCAAGTTTGTGTGATTCTCTAGAAAGTCTATGGGTTATTATTTCTATGATCCCTCAAAATAAAAGGTATTTGTCTTGAGGAACACCACCTTTTTGCAAAGGGAACTTCTATTAGATAGAAAAGGTGTTGTTGTTGAACTTGATGAAGTTCAAGATGATAAACAAATCCTACAAGTAGCAGAAACAAATTCGCATCAAAGAACCTTACACACAACCTCCGAGACGGTTAGACCAAATCAAGAAACAACCTAAAAGGTTTAGATTCTCCATGAGATAGGTTAATTGGATATAGATCTGAAGACCTACAAGGAAGCTATGTTGGACATAGACTTGGGACATTGGCTTGAAGCCATGAGATTTGAAATGGACTCCACCTATTCCAATAAAGTATGGACTTTGGTAGATCTATTGAAGGGAATTGTTCCTATTAGCAATAAGTGGATCTATATGTAAAAGTTAAGAGTCGATGGAGAGGTTAGACCTTTAAGGCGCAACTAGAAGCAAAATGTATCTAAGATTTAGATATACTTGTATTAACAATGCATAATCTAAGGGTTGGATGCTGCTCTATTCCATGAGCAAACCATATGTGATATAGGTGTATATTAGTGGGTGATTGTTAGAGAATAAAGTATTGGAGACTCGCTTGAAGAATCGACTAGATAGCCTAGTGGTAAGTCGGTAGTAGCTAGTTCTTCAGCTTACACTAGTGTATATAATTAGTCCTTTAACCTGAGGATCCATTATAATCTTATGTTTAGGTCCTTATGCTTTGACTCCACTTTGCCCACTTAATGGGCGTTTTGGTGGTGATTGGACATAAGCTAATTAGACATGGAGGTCTGTGAGATCTAAGATGGGATCCGACTTTTTGTCTTTCTGAAGGACAATTATATCTCCTATGCATTCTATGATGATTGATTCCAAAGTGTTCTTGGCCAAAGTAGTGTGACAATTTGGTAAAGAAAATTTTCCAAAGATGAGGTCACAAATTGAAAAAGAATAGATATAGTATCAAACTTATTAGGGAGCCGACAAATATCTTGCCCTAGGCCTCTTTCATAGAGATAGGAGACAAAAGGACCGTATTTGCATGGTATATGTAGGCTATAATGGATCACCAAAAGCATCATTCGGCCAATTGTTGGGCTTCATGGGCTTGAGGTTGGACATAAAGCATAAAGATGGGTACTCTTCAATTAATAGAGATTACTTGAATTGATTTGGATAGTTTAAAGAAGTTTAAACTAACATAAATATATGATATTCTAAAGTCACAAAGGTTGTGAGCCCATGTCTAATGAGCAGTAGAATCTAATGGGTCACACGCAAAATCTAATCGGCAATCCTAAATATTGAGAGAATTTCCTAAGTGTTAGAAGAATTTCTAGGTGGCCAAAATTTGAGGGAATCGATCGACATAATTTTTAATCATTTTGACTTGATCAATTTAATTGTTAAATTTATTTAATTAATTCAAGGAGTTGAATTAAGATCAATTAAACTAAGTGTTAATTTAATTTGGTGCCACATGACTATAAATTGGTCAAGTTAAATTAAAATGTTAAGTTAACAAATACCTAATTTAAAGAGTTAAGCTAGTTAACTTAAATGTTAAATCAAATATTAATTAAATTAAATTGTTAATTTAATTAAAATGAAGAATTGATTTTGGAGGGAGAATTCAAATGAAAAGTTCATTTGGAGTGGAATTGGAATTTATCTGGTAGAAATTTCATGAAACGAAATGTAAATTCCAAATGAAATTCAAATTCACACAAATTAACAGACAACTTGCAAAATGCTTGCAAGTTGGCATACTTAGGTGGCATCCCCACTTTGAGGAAGGTGTGATGCCACTTTGGCATCATACCATCCTCTCTTTATATATAGATATAGCGGGAAAGGCCACCAACTGAAAATGATTCATACGTTTTGTGTATCTAAAATTTAGATCCAAAATTTCCTTGTAAAAGTGATTCT
Source organism: Jacaranda copaia (assembly GCA_014898725.1). Lineage (NCBI taxonomy): Eukaryota > Viridiplantae > Streptophyta > Magnoliopsida > Lamiales > Bignoniaceae > Jacaranda > Jacaranda copaia. The sequence goes on along the minus strand of JACGDI010005492.1, from coordinate 499,793 downwards.
CTCATGTGTTGAAGCTTCACTCTCTTCTTCACCGCTCTCATCATTTTTAGCCACCAACTATGCTCTCTTTTTTCTTGTTTTTCCAGCCTAATTAAGGAGAAAAGGATTGTCCATTGGTGTGTGGACTTTGGCATTAGAGGTAAGATAAATTTTAGATTGCTTGTTTTGGTGATCCTCTATTCTAGAAGTGTGTTTCTAGATTCTGTTTGAGGTCTTGTTGAAGGATTTTGGTGTTGAAATTTTAACTGGACATTCTCCATTGAGTTGGAAAAATTCTGGTCTAGATTTGGCTTCAATCTGAGGTGATCATTCCTTGCTACGCTAGAAGTAGTCTGCTTTTGGGAAAAGAAGCACAACTTCAAGTTTTGGTTGCATTTTGCTTTAGAGGTAACAATTTGACCTTAATCCATTATATAGGCATGATTTTATATCTTTCGATTGGTGTAATCTAAGTTAGATTTTAGTTTTTAAATATTTTTTAATTAGATCCTTAGCATTACACCTTTTCCATTGCTTGGCACATTTCACATATTAGCCAATTACCTGCATGACATGGTACATGATTGGCTAGGTGATGTGGTGGTTGATGTGTTTAGTGATGTAGAAGATTTGCGTGTGTGTCAATAATGTGATTGAAATGTAGATCTCTATGTATGCCATACACTTAATAGGTCACGTGAACAACTTCATTTGACATGGTGTTGTGTGGCCTTTACCTATTGGACCATGTGTGTGACATGGCATGACATTTTATTGTAAACCCCACTCTCATGTAGAGGCATGTGAAGTATTCGCATTGCCATCCCAACTTTTTTCCAGCAATGGCCTCTTAGTTATCTCCAATTTTTTATCCTTTTGAACTTAATGGTGTAGTTAGATGTATTTTTTGAGACTCTTACAATGGTGTTTGAGGAAAAAACACATCCAATTGAGAGTGGGATAAAAGCTTTTTATTGTTCATCTTCTTCATTTTTTCTTAGATTTTTAGAAATTCAAGAGAATCTTTAAAACATTGTATAAAATCAAATTCTAACCCATCTTCTAGGAATGATATATGGTTTCAAAGTATTTTTCATGAACTTTGTAACCATACAAATTTCATAATATGACATATATTGTACACAAAACAACTTGCTCTCAAAGTTCCTTTATTTTCAATGAAGAATGATTTATTTCTACCTATATACTTAACAAAATTTCATCGAAATTTTAGATATAATTTACTTCATATGAGTATGCTATGGTAAAATTTTGAAAGCATACAGTGAAGTATATATAAAGTTGCCTTTTTCACTCATACAAGAACATATAGATGTGGGTCATGCTTGCATGGCTTATTCTAGAGCATACTAATGCAAATTTAGACATCAATAAGTTTAGGAAGACACCTATAAGGCTTCGATGCTAGTGAAGAACGAATATTACATGCTTATATATAAACTTGCTTGTATATACAAACAAGAGACCTTACGAAAAGGGCTTGGATTTTGGACAATTGTTTCACTGAGTTTTTGAATGCTTTCCTTGCTCCTTTTTTGTACTTAAGTTCTCAGAAAATGAAACAACTTCTATGCCATAACAAAGATGCAACTAGCAGAGATATGTCCTTGTGTATATTGATCATACACTAGCACACATTTTTCCACACCCAAGTTTATGATTTTTTCCTTTTTGCATACTTTTTGATTCTCAAAATCAAATTATATAGTAATTGAGTGGTGGAGAGTTATGCTAGAAGATGTGGTTGTAGGTGGTTTCTTCATTTTATATAAGAAACCATCATTTAACTCTCTATACCCATTTGTTGAAATTGGTTGGTTAATGGACTCGAATCAGCCTATATGGGTGATCCAAGTGAATTTGAATTAGCCCATATGATTGTCCTATTTTATTTGTCCAATACTTAAATTGATGATTTTTGAAGAATATATCATAAATAGAAAATTTAGATTAATTGTAAGGTACCCTCAAATTGAGATTTGCATGAGGTGTTGGTGCACCTTACTTGACCGAGAAGCTGGGTTTTGGAGGATTTTACTATTAGAACCTTAGCATTACATTTGGTTTGTGGATTTTGGTGTGGAACAGAAAAGAAAATGTTAACAAAAATACTTTTGATTGTTTGGTTGGTAAGGTATAAAGAAAGGAAATTTTGGGGAATAATATAGTGTATTTGAGGAAAATAAGGGAAAATTCTATTTGCACTCTCTCTCATTCTCCACATTTTCATCACTCATCTTTTCCCCATTAATTTCTTCATTATTTTCTTTAACAACCAAACAAATTTGAGATTTTATATTTGTTTATTTTCTTTTCCTTTTCCCTGATATTTTTCTTTCCTTTTAGAATCCTTAAACTAAACACAAAGTATTCTATCATGCAAACCTCACTGTACATACCTCATGTGAGGATTGTAAATGTACTTTTAATATGAGCCATTAGATTTAAAATGTAAAATCATGGCCATGCTTTTTACTAATTAGTTGGCAACAAGATAAAATACATTTTATCTACTACTTGTACAAATTGTTAAAGTAAACTCTAATGCTATGTTGATGGTACACTACACTAAAATGGTGGTTGCTCATTAAATTGAAATTTTCTTTAAATAACTTTTTCTTTATATCCTTAGAAAGGCGAATAGGTTAGTTCTATTTGTTATGCTACTTCAAATTATTTTTAAATTCTATTTTTAATGTATTTTAATATCTTTTGATATATTTCATTTTTTCAAAACAATGAAAGAAAAATCATATTGCAATTTAGAAATATCAATTAATTATATGTCATATGTATATATTTCAATATTTACTACTTTTAATTATCTTAAAAATAATCAATAAAAATAAACTTATTATAATTCAAAATTATCTAGCAAAATAATTCTTAAGAAATACAAACTTATTATTTTTAAATTAGCATACTTTTAACAATTTTATATTAATCATTACAAATTTATATATATTTGATATTAATAAAATTTACATATATCAAATAATAATATTAAGATATTAACAATATAGTTCTAGAAATTTTAAATACATAATCAATTCTAAGAAAATTCTTGAAAAGAAACAAATGTATTATTTATTAAATTGATATAAATTTGAACTACTCATAATAAATTTAGATAGATGTAAATATTAATAATATTTTATAAATATTACATAATATATAATAAAATAATTAAAAATCTTAAATACATAATCAATTTTAAAATAATTCTAAATTATTCAAATAATTTTTTAAATTTATTATTTCATCTTCCCCACTCCACCTTCGAAACCCAACCCACAGTAATTGATGATGGCCACCCTACCACACCATACTCTCCACCCATGGCAGCCTTCCATGGCCATAGTGGCCATATGCACACTATGCTGCTGATGAGGCAAATCTAGTTTATGTATGTGATAGGCTAAAGTCCAATTATGTGGACCAGATTGCAAGTTGAGAAATATGTTCAAGATATTATCGGGATTGAGTCTTGCAACCAATAGCAAATGCCAGGTTAGCTAAGGAGCCTTCAGCTAATGTACTTCAATGCTCAAGTCAGTAAATTGACTAAAAGGTCAAGTAGCAGAGTGGAAGTTTAGGGCAATAGTTTGCATACCTTGTTGAGGGTTGGAATGAGTTATTTATAGTCTTCTCACTGTGGTTGACATGACTTTTATGCTCCTTTTGTGCTGGAAGGGCCTTTTGTCCTTACTTGAGGACCTTTAAGTCTTTTCCAACTTATGTACTATTCCAAGTGGCGCTTTCTTCACTTACCTAGGATAAGGAGGTACACTTGAGGCACACTAGCCTGGTGTAGCTGAAAAGGATGGTACTATTGGTGACATACATAATTAATACAGTGGCACATCGTTTGGCAGGGCATTTAATACGATCAAAAGACTTTTGTCTTTCTTTGACCTCTGTGATCGAGATGAGCACTCCAGCGCAATATCTCTTCAAATCTTGATCGTCAAGATATGACACTATCGCGGCTACTTCTTTCTGGTTGAATGATGGAAACCACCTTGCAGGGATTATCAACCATACTATAGTCGATTAGAGGGTGCTTATACCCACCATGATGGGTAGGGATCCTGAGGTTGAATGGCAGTCAAGCATCTACTTGGTTAAATACTAGTTAGGCTTGTAGCTAACTGGGCTGCTTGAGTTGGGTCGAGCCAGCTTTTGCTTTATTTGAGTATTATTAGGCTAGGCTTACTAGGCTATCTCATATTATAAGCCCTCTTACTTTCAAGTCCTTATTGAGCCTATCGATGAGAAGAATTGGGAAATAGCTGACTTAATAGTGAAAGTGCATGGAGTTATTGGGTTTCCCAAAGTCAACAAGTGTTCCATAGAGTTGGCCAGGGTTTTGGTGTATATAATGTGTTTATTACATTAGGTCATGTGAAACATTAAGTAATGGTGGGGTAATAATTGTTGCTGTTTGGGGTTTTGTGTGTTAGGCCTATAAATAGGCACTATGAAAATCTTCATTTTCACTTTTATAATATTGCGTAAGGTCAAAACTAATGCTTTACTGCACTTTGTTTACTGCATTCTAACTTAGTCATCCATATATTGTGTAAGTTCTTCAATACTTTTGCATGAGCTTTTTTCTTTCATCTCGAGTATGTCTTAAATATAATCATGTTGAGGGTGTTTAACGATGATGAGGGTAGCTGAGGTAGTGATAGTGAGGAAACTAGGTCGAATGAAGTTTTGGTCGGTGGTATGATACCTCGACTAGCAAGTCTTGTAGCTCTTCAATTGATAGCTTGACCTCAAGTAGTTTTGTAGATGAGCGTGTTACCACTGGGGTTGAGGCTGGTCTAAGCGAACCACCCGTGTCTTGTGATTAGTTATTCACCCCTAATCACTATAGTGAGATTAGGTTGAAGGTGACCGAACAGGACTCGATCATGCTTAGAGAAATGTACCATATTCCATCATAATACGAGCTAATCGCTCCAGGGCTTAGGGGTAGGATGTATCAAGCACTCGTTAACTGCATTGCTGTGTTTGAAGATAACCATAGGTATGAGCTTAGATTTTCTCTTGTTCAGCCAATAGTCGACCTCCTAAGGGGCTTTTAGGTCTGCATTACCTAATTTTTTCCCAATTATTTCTCAACCATATATAGCTTCATAATTTTGATGTATGTTTACAATCAAACTCCCACTTTCAAAAATTTTAGCAACCTTTTTCACTTTTCTATGTATCAAAAGTCATGGAGTACAAAGGAGTCAGGTTTTTATTATCTGACAGTTTATCTTTATCTAAAGTTCTTCGTGATCCCATTCTTCTCATTTGGCTAGAAATGGAAAACCTAGTATTTTTATGTTCGAGCCCTTAGGGGTGGGTTTTAATATTCCCATAGGTTAGATGAGGGGTTATGTCAAAATACCTAAGAACCAAATCACGACCTGGCTAAACACATTTATATGTAATTTAGTTGAGTTTAGATAGATGGAGGCATTGGGTTATGTCAACGAAAAAAATCTAATGTTGGCGAGCTTATTGTCTGCCCAGCTCAACTTGCCTGTAGATGCTCAACTAGGTAGATGCTTGTATGTGTCCATGTTTATTACAACTCTTTTGGGCAACTTTCTGCTCGATCAAGATGTATAGTAATTTTATTATTGTGCAGATCCAGAAGAAATCATGAACTAAACACACGTACAAGCTATAGCCTGTGTCCAAAGGAACCAAAAGCACCACACGGACGTAGGGGCTCATCAGGAGGCTGTTGTTCTAGTTGTTGCATAGTCTGTTGCAGTTGCTTCTCCTTCTCAAATGGTAGCTCCCACGAGTAGCATTCTAGTTGCTCTATAAAAAAGACATGCGATTGAACAGGTGAAGTTAGCCTTGAAAAAACTAACGGCTAATAAGGGCAAAGAGAAAGTTAAGGTAGTGACAGGTTACGACCTCTTCAATCATTGGGAAGACATAGATCTATTCAAGTTGTTTGATTTATCCTCACCTTAGTTTGGGACCAAATTGATGGTCCACAATTTGATATTAATAATAACAGTAGGAGAGACTGGGTCCCTACTAATAAAGGTTTTGATGGCTAGTTTGTTTGCATTTGATCTGCCTAAGATGATAAAGAAGAGCTAAGTTGGGATAATGACGGCCTTAGCATATCACTCTAATATGGTAAAATTTTAGTCATGTAATGTTTTTTGCTAAATGATTCACTGTATCTTCATTATGCCAACAAGAGTTGTAGCTATTATAGGTTAGCCAACTAGGCTACCATATGTTTAGGAGGTCAGAGCTAGCTCTTGACTAGTAGGACAGGTTGCACAAGGAGCATTGGGATATAGATGTGATGAAGGCTGAGCTCGAGTCTACCAAATAGACTTCGAGCAGTTGACCAAGCAACTGCATAAAAGGGATTGAAGGTGAAGAATATTGCGCTGCTTATGATTGTAAGGGAGAAGAGTGTAGCCGAAGAGCTCTTGAAGAAGGCCTAAGTAGATGTGTAGTCCTATTATAATAGTAGCTAATCCCATGGGTATAGGGCTACCTTGGTGTATACTTGGTGAACGTTTGCTAGAATGCTGCCCAATGTTCGACGAGAGGTAGTTCAACAATTTATGCTGACCTCAGCCTTCCAAGATGTTAGTATCGTCTTTTCTACTAATGATGCTAAGGATGTTTTTGACAAGGTTGTTAGGCAACTAGAGTATTTAGGCTACGCATTCTAATGAGAGGACAAGGATCACCTAAATCTTATGCTAGATGAGCAACTGCATATGTACCCTAGTGAAGGTGATGCCATAGAGAAGACGATGTCAATGTCGATGAGATTAGTCAAGTTACTGAGCTTGCTACTACTGCTCCTATTATCGTGCCAATCAATGCTCATATGGTCACAGAGGTTTTGAGCTATGTGGCCAGGCTCGAGGTAGTAACTATGAAGTTTGATTTTGGCAAAGACTTCACCTTCGACATTCACAAGGACAGAGTTAATGTGGCAAATTACTTTTCTCTAAGTGGGCATCTCTTTCTGGTCGATGAGGTAGGATTTTTTGAACCAGCACCTATGGTGGAGCCTGAATAAAGAGTTGAGGAAGTTAGGTCAAGCTGAGCGCTTGAGTTGGTGTACTTGTTGTTTATTCATTTTTGCTTTTGGTCACCCTATGAAGCGTTTACATTTTTTTAAATTTGCATATTTATGTAATTGAATACTTTATATTTTAAATGGAAAATGACTTTTTACTGATCAATGTGTATTGCACCTCATGCTTGTTTTAATTTCTTTACTCTTGTCGAATGTCAAAATGTTAGTACACAGTGACTTAAACAACTTGATCTCTAATTGAAAATTATACAAGTTTGTGGTTAGTTTAGAAACCAATTGTTGTAAAAATCTAATTAATCTAGGACATTCACCGACTGGTATCTTATGGAACTAACACTTTTGATGAATGGATCACATGAACTTATGTGTGACTTAGGTCGAGTTCAACTTAGGCATGACGTAATCGTCTTGTTTAATAAATTAAGAATAAGGCTTTTGTTTGATTGACTACATGGTCAACTATAAGCATTCAACTTATTTATTTTGATTTTGCCCAAAAGCATTTCTTTATAGTTGACTGAGGGGTCTACTATAGAGGATTATTACATTTATTTAGTCAAGCTAAATGGCATCGTATTGCTGCTTGAGATCGGCTTGTTGGTTGATTGTAAGTGATAGCATTATTAGTTAAGTTAGACTGCAAGGTTTTATATCATGACATGAAGCTTATTTTTGGGTCAACAGCAAGGTTGATTGCAAACGATCACATCGTTTGTTAACTTAGTAGCTTGAAGGTATAGTTTGGTTGTGTGAGCAAATAGTTGTAGAAATAAAATCAATTTTGATTGATTTGAGATGTTATTGTAGTACAAATGCTTGGAGATGTTAAATCTCTTTACATATCGAATTTTTTCCAAAATTTTCACATTCCATGGTCGAGGAAGTTCATTCCCATTAATGTATGTGAGTCAGTAGGCATTATGCTTTGCTACTTTGATGATGGAGTATAGGCCATCCCATTTAGGGTTGAGCTTGCCCATGTTCTTTGATACCTCAACTTTCTTGAGGACAAGATCACTCACTTTGAAACTTTATAGCTTGATCGTTTTATTGTAATATTTTCCATTGTTTATTTGTACCTTTGCATAGTTAAGTATGCTTGTTGTCTAAGCTCATTGATCATCTCTAGGTCACGTTCTCTTTCTGTATTGTTCCTGATTAAATTATAGTAGATCACACAAGTAGTATGTTGTATGAGTTTTATTGGGACAATTGCTTCTAAATCGTAGACCAAACTATAGAGCTATGGCTAGTAGCTGTTTAAGGGGTCGTCCTATATGCCCATAGCACCCTTAAGAGGTTGTTTGCCCAACTTGCATCAATACCTACAAGTTTAGCTTTGAGGTGGTTGACGATTGTTTAATTCATAACCTCTGTCTGATCGTTGGCTTGGAGGTTTCTGAATGAGGTAAAATGTTGCTAAATCCCTAAGCTTTCACAAATTCTTGGTGCTCCTATTGTGAAATTGCATCCTATTGTTAGATATCAACACTCTTGGTAAATCAAAACTGTAGATGATGTTCTTCCAAATAAAACTTTGAATAGCTACATCGATTATTTTTGGGATCATCTCTGCTTCAACCTATTTTGTGAAATACTTGACTATAACTATCATAAACTTCCTTTACCTTGTAGCTTTCAGGAAATATTTGACTATGTCAATCCCCTATTAGTCGAATGGCCAAGCAACTTGAACAAGTACTATAGTAGCTATGTATTGGTGGGATACATTGGAGTGGACCTGGCAAAAGAGGCATTTCTTGGCAAAATCGATTGCATCCTTTAACAAGGCTAGCCAAAAATACCCATTTCTAAGATTTTGTACGCTAAAGATCACCCTCCTAAATGATTGTCACAAATGCCCAAGTAGACCTTATGCAACACTTCATGTGCCTACTCTGATGTTAAGCACTTCAATGGAGGTCTTGAAATAGATCTCCTATATAGTTGTCCAAGATCATCGAGAGAAAATTTAGCTTATTGGCCTCTTAGTTGATGTGTTTGGACCTTTTCATCTAGGATTATTCCTTTACTCAAGTAAGCTTTTATCTTATTTTGCCAAGAAAAGAATGTGTCTTCAATTTACCCCACCAAGCTTTCATTGACACTGTTTATAAAGGGCTTGTTGGTGATGAGAAATGTGATTGTCCTGTCTTTAGTTTCTTTTGTCAAGTTAGCAAATTTTGAGAACATCGACTCATTTTTTCTTTGATTGAGGTACCCGACAAAGTGTGAACTTCTTAAACTGCTGCCATATGCTCTTTACCTCTACCAAGTATTTGCTCATAGTAGTTTCTTTGGCTTCAAAGTTGCCTTCGACTTGTTTTGTGACTAATTCAGAATTGGTGATTATTGTTAGCTATTTAACTCTTTTGTCCACTACCATCTATATCCCAGTAAGAAAGGTTTCATACTTTGCTTCATTATTTGTAATAGGGTAGTCAAGTTTGAGCATAAAGTTGTACTCTTTGACGTTCAAGAATCACAAAAAGATGCCAATTCTACCACCCAATGAGGTCGAAGAGCTGTCGACATGTAGGGTCCACATAAAGGAGTCCTGGTCAAGTTGTTTGGGAAGGTCAAGTTTTTTGGCGATAAAGTTTGCTAGTACTTGGGCCTTTATTATAATTTGTGTTTAGAAGGTGATGTCGAATTTGCCTAGCTCATTAGCCCATTTGGTCAATCTTCTTGATGTATTTGGTTTTGACAATACTTGCTTTAGTAGTTGGTTCATTAGGATGACGATGGAGTGATACTGGAAGTAAGGTTTGAGTTTCTTGGTAGCAGTGACTAATGTAAGGACAAATTTTTTGATCTCCAGATAGTTGTGCTTGAGGCTTTGCAATGCTTTGTTACAATACTACATGGGCTAATTTGTGCCATTTGTGGTCAAAACCAAAACCTAGCTGACTGCTGCTAAAGATACTACTAAGTAGACGTGAAGGGATTCACCAACCTCAGGCTTAGCAAGCATGAGGGGCATTGCAAGGTACTGCTTCATTTTGACCTGAGCCTAGTCGCATTATTTTATCTATTAAAAACTTAATTTCTTCACATTTCTCAAAATTTTGAAGAATGGTAGGCTCTTGTCAATGAGTTGCACGATGAAGTGTCTCAATACTATGATTCTCCTGACCAGATGCTCAAGATCTCTAATAGTTCGATGAGGGGAAACATCAAAGATGGCTTGTATTTTCTATGGATTAGCTTCAATGCCTTACTTGTTAACTATGTAGCTCAGGAACTTACCTCCCCTTACTTCGAATGTATATTTGTTGGGGTTGAGTTTTATCCTAAGAGTCTTAATATGGAGAATATATGACTGAGGTTGGTTTGGTAATTTTTTATTTTTTCTATTTTGATGATCATGTCGTTGACATAGAGCTCTATGGTTTTCATAAGCTCATTTTTTAAAATAAAGTTTACCAGTTTTTGGTAAGTTACTTCTGTATTTTTAAGTCCAAAAGGCATGACTAGAAAGTAGTACACCCTATTGGGGACGACAAAAGATGTTTTGTCCCTATCCTCGAGTGCCATGAAAGTTTGATAATAACTTTAGAAGACATTATTCATACTTAATTGTTCACAACAAGCAGTGGAATTGACTAGCAAATCTATACGAGGTAGGGGTAAGGATCTTTAGGATAAGCTTTATTCAAATTAGTGAAATCATTATACATGCGCCACTTTTCCTCAGTGTTAGGGATAAGGGCTACATTACAAGGCCAACTTGGATATTGAATCTTTCTAATGTATTCTATCTCTAAAAGTATGTTGACCTTCTCTTTGATGATTTGACATTGCTCAGCGTTGAAGGTTCTTCTCTTCTATTTGATTGGTTTGAACGAGTGATCTACATTCAGGTAGTGAATGATGATATTGGGGTTGATTCCTTAGAGGTCGAATGCCTTTCATGCAAAAGTATCCACGTTCCTTTTGAGAAAGTGTACCATAAGGCATTCTATGTTGCTACCCATATTAGCCCCTATTTTTGTCGTCTTATTAGGGTTCCCCAGCTTCAGTTCAATTATCTTGAACCTACCGAGAGGCTTGACCCTAGTCTCTTCCAACTTTCTCTTTTTGCTCGTCTATCCCTCCTCGAGTTCTATTAATGGGGCATTTCCCAAGGGTTTCAATTTTGGTCGAACTTTATGCTCATTTGCATCAACCAAAATTGTATAGCACCACCAAGCTTTTTTATGTTGTAGAAGAGTTCACCAGTCTCAGCGGTGATTGGGAATTTAACTTTTATATGATAGGTCAAAGCAATGGCTCAGAAGTCATTCAGTCCTAGTTAGCTAATGATGGCTTTGTATGTAAAGGGTGCATCAACAACTAAGTAGTTGACCATAAAAGTTCAATGTTAGGGGGCTTCTATGAATGACGTTGATAGGTTGATCGACCTCTTGGGGATGATTTCTGAGCCCTTAAATCCAAATAGATGTGTATAGATGGCTCAAATTTTAGTTGGCCCATATTCATTTTTTTCAAGATCAATAGGAAAATGATGTTCACGGAGCTGCCATAATCGATGAAGATCTTCCTAACTTCAAAATTTTCAATTTCAACAGATACCACCATGGGGCAATCTAGCTTGTGGTTAGCTCCTTTGCTCTTGATGTGGGGAAAGCCGACATTGGTGAAATAGCTCCATACTGGTCGAAAGCTAGGAAATTATTTTAACTAGGGTGGATTTAGTTGATTCCAATTTTTGCTCATTTTGCCTCATCATTGACTCAAGTCACTTTCAATTGGGCCTCCTACTATGGTATAGATAATTCCTCAAATGGGTAGGTGGGCATCATGGATAGGCTTATTTTCTTTATCTTCTTTCCTTAGGCTACTTGACATTTCTTTGTAGCGACTCTAATTTGGAATGCCCATTTGTTAGTTTACTTTCTCATCAACAAATTTTTTCAAATGGCCCTGTCTAATAAGCCTCTCAATCTGGTCATAGAAGTTGAAACAATCTTTTATGTTGTGGCCTTTCTATTAGTATAAGTGATAATATTTCTTGGATCTTTTCATTGCTTTTGTCTCTATCAGCTTCTTTGGCTTCTTTAAGAGGTTGTCGTGTTAGATGGTGAACAATACCTTTTTCTTGGAAGTGTTGAGATGAGTATAGTTGTGGAAGCGCCTAATAGGAGATTGATGGTTGTCTTTGGGCTGCCTGTTATCTTTCTCCTTTTCCTCTTTCTTGTTGGCATCAGGATTGCCGTACTTCATACAGTTCATGCTTTCTTATGTCATATACCTCTTTGCTAGGTTGAGTAATTCCCCCATCATCCTAGGTTGTTCCCTTACCAATGCATTGACACATTCTTTATGGTAGAGACTTAGGAAAAACATGTTGATCAAAAACTCGATCATGGGGCTATCAATCTTGAAGACCTTAATATTAAACCTAATGAAAAATTCACAAAAGGATTTTCTCTCATTTTGTTTAATAGTATGCAAATGAATATGAGAGAGCTTCACCTTTCTTCAACTAGCAAATTAATGAAGAAATTTATCGTAAAGCTGATCATAAGAGTATATCAACATCAGCTTCAGTTTCATAAACTAATCGAGGGTGATTTTTTGAAATATGGTAACTAACAACTTGGCATGGATATACTTGTTATATCTATGAAGTTGCATCATATGTTCAAGTTGCAGCAGGTGCTTGTTCTAGTCCATCAATCCATCATATTGTGGGAGTTTGGTAGAGACCTTGGCATCGACTACTATACTCTTATCAATTATATCTTGCATAAATGGTGATTCTCTCTCTCAACGGAGCCGAAGAGCACCATCATAAAAGAGTTCCTCTCTGAGTTTCTCCTTGAGATTTTCTTTAGTCGCTTATAATCTCTTCAAATTCCTCGTGGTTTGCCTGGGACATGTTCCTATTCATTTGGGCTCTTAGTTGCCTGACCATATCACACTATAAGGCTTGAAGGGGTCGAGCACAAGATTGACTGAATTAGTAATTTCTTTACACAGATGGGGGTAGGCCTCTTCTTTTAGGAACTCTTGAGATTATCATCACGTTAGGTGGTAGTCGACAAACCTTTAATTGACTTCTTTCCTCTCTTGGAAGCCTCTCATCTCTTGGTGCTCTCTCTTTACATTGGAATGTTTAAGGGGTGGCACTAGCAGCTATCCTTGGTTTATTGTTAAGTTTATTCAATACAGCAGATAGCTGAGTAGAGATTAGGGGAGATATTTGCTCATTGATTAGTTGCATGAGTTGTGGCATGGTTATGTTGACCAGTTGTTCTGGCTAGGAGCTCGAACCCACCACGTTGGGTTTTTGTGGTCGAGGGAGAGGAGTTAGGGATCTCCTATTTTTCTTTCTTTTAGATGGGGCTCTCCTGGTGTCAACTTTTTCTTCATAGTTGAGAACTCAATTTTCTTCAAATGGCACTAAAAATAACTAGGGTAAATCTAGTTATGTATGAAACGAGCTAAAGTCCAATTATGTCGACCAATTAGCAAGTTGAGAAATATGCTCAAGATCAAGTCCTACAACTAATAGCAGTTGAGGGGCTCTTCGTTAAGGTACTCTAATACTTAAGTCAGCAAATTAACTAAAAGGTAGAGCAACAAAGTAGAAGCTTAGGTTAATAGTGTGCATACTTGGTTGAGGGCAGAAATAAGGTATTTATAGCCTTTTCACAGTGGTTAACATAGCTTTGATGCCCCTATTATGCTGGAAGGGCCTTTGTCTTTACCTGAGGACCTTCAAGTCTTATCTCGCTTGTGGCTTGCGTACTGTTCTAGGTGGTGCTTTCTCTAGTTACCTAGGCTAAGGAGGTATACTGAGGGGTGCACTAGCCTGATG
>JACGDI010005492.1:475419-485780 GCA_014898725.1 Jacaranda copaia | reverse complement strand
GATGTGTACATATATTATATATATAAATATATAAGTATTTTATAGATTGATATAATATATGGATATTTGTATATTTTAAATTTTTTATTTTTCTCTTTTTTTAAAAAAAAAATATTAGAGATGATTTGTTCATTAAACACTTTCAATTAGGGTTTTTTGATATTTATTAATAAAAAGGAAGGTGAATAGTGATTTTCAAAATCTAAGGGGTTCAATTATATCTATATGGAACTTTAGGAGAGGTAGTTATAATTATTCCTAATAGAAAGCAATAACTTCTTGTTAAATTAGAGATAACTTATTGTAAAATACATGTATCATTTATTTAGGAAGTACCTTATTTAAGTAAAGTACAATTAAACCTCACAATAGACGCACTCAGCTTTTCTCCATTACTTTCTTTATTATTTTCTTTAATTACTAAACAAATTTGAGATTTTATATTTCTTTGTTTTCTTTTCCTTTTTCCTAATATTTTTCTTTTCTTTGAAAATCCTTAAACTAAACATAGTGTAATAAAATTGAAGAAAGAGAGAAGAAAATTTCGAAAGTACAAATTAAGCTGATGCATAAAGTTGCATTATTGAAAGGTTGAATTTTTTTAAATGCTTTTTTATTAAAATTTAAAGTCCAAAAATAAAGTAAGTAAAATTTGAAAAGAAAAGACACACGGTAATCTTTAAAGTGAGGACTGAACTTCTATTGAAATGATATCCTGCTTCCTCTTTAAGTGGTGTCAACCATATTTTGAAGAATGAGTAATTGATGCTAGCTTGTGATTAAAAAAGTTTAGAGAATACTTTAGCATGATTAAATACTTAGTAGATTTATGGGGTTCCTTTCAACTGATTTAATTTTTCCTTCTTTAGATTTGATTGGTTGTTAAGGAACAACACTCATTTCTTAGCTTCATAAGTAATTTGTAGGAGATATTACGCCTAATTTTCTTTACTTCCTTTTTTGTAATTTTTTTAAGAAATTAATTGGAGGGTAGGGTTCCAAAAGACCTTCGACCTAGGTACAAATGATGTCCCCCACCCCACCCCCCCAACCCAAAAACAAATATATATACATAACACCTAGTAGTGACTCAGGATGTGCCTTTTGTAATTGTCATTTGTTTTGGTGAAGGGCTTCAAAATCAAAAGTGTTGAAAATGTGATTCATTCATCTAAATATGTAGATGAACGATGGGCTTGGACCAAAATAAATCCCTCGCAACTCAATTGGAGTCATAGCATACATTGAAATACAACCATTTAAGTATAATATCACTATGAAGCCTTCAGGTTAAAAGACTAATTTAGTTTCTATCATATTGGACGAAAAATTCCTATTGAACTAGAATACCTAAATAATTCATAAATTATCATATTGTAAAAAATTTCCTATTCATCTCTAATTGTTCCATTAGAATAGGACCTATCTATGCACTATCGTATTATGAAAATTTTCTACTCAATTCTAATTGATTCTAACTAGAACTTAATTTTTGAGTTTCTTTCCAAATAATCGCCCATATATTGGTGTTAGTATCACACAACGATGCCATGAAATAAAAAATTCTCTTTTTAAGCATGCGTCATATGCATAAGTGCATCAAATTATTGATGTCTTATCTCAATTTTTTTATAACTTATAAATATTTCAAGATTAAAGTATCAAGGATATATGAATTTTTATCCTGCTAATGCCTTGAAATTCTAACGAGGACAGTGCTTAAAATAGATCTTTAATGGGATACATATATTGTTTTTCTTGAAACATGATATTTATTGATTGCATCTTTATTGAATGTTACAGTTGACGTTTTCTTGTCACATGAAATCACGTTATTCTTGGAGAGTATAGTATTCTTAGCAACCTAATTACGGCTGAGACCTATGTGCTAATGTGGTCATTTTTTATTTCATTCTTTTTTTTAATCTTAGAAGTTTTGTCTGTTTTTTTCTCTTTATTTTTTTCCACAGCCGCTATGGGTTCTAAAATCTTTATATGAAAAATTCTAGAAAGATATGTCCACTTATCAGCCGATTTGATCAGGTACACTTTCTAAAAATGGTTATAAAAAAGAGATAATATTTGGTTTAACTTGATCAAACTGAAGCCTCAATCAAAAGGTACCTTTTACTTTTTAAATGAGAAAATCTTTCAAGATTTGATCGTGTTTGGGAATCAAAACGTACAAAGTGGGGGTTGGAGATTTGAAATGCTTGCATGCTGATTGCCTGAGATATGGAAGGTAAAATAGTTTTCTACCTTCATGCCACAAAACTAACTATTATTAGTGGGGAGGAGCAAGAGATGTACCGCTGTCAATAGTTATTAAAAAAAAAATATTTATTCACAATTTTTTATTTAATACTGATTAAATGAATTTATGGAATTTATGCTAGTATAGAATAAAACAAAAAATAGAAGAATTAATCTGATTATAGTGTGTACAATTATATGCGTACGTACTGATGGTGTATAGGCAGAGGAAGCAAGTTTGCTGGGGAGGAGAGTCACGAGCTGGCAGGCGCAAAATGAAGGTAGATGATCAATCAATATAAACAATCTGTGTATTGTGTTGTATGATGTTTAGGTGCCTCACTATAGAGACTTCAAAAGTGGGTACTATGAATGCAATGTTTAAATCACTGTAATGGGGGTTTGGGTTCAGACTTGTGAGTTGTGATTCATTTAGTTTTCCATATTTTGAGCCGGATCTGACTCGCTTGCACATTTGCTTCACTGCTCTATTTCATACGAATCTCTATTAGTTCCTCCATCTTTCATTCCTTTGTCAAGAAAGAAAGAAGAGAACGTAAAGAAAGAGTCAGACTCTACTACCCAAAAAATTAAAAATAAAAATAAAAATAAAAAATAAGGGAACATATGAATAAAACAAAAACCAGGATCTGATTGATAAAAAATGAGAGAACGCATGATAAAACAAAAAAGTGAATCTGATTGATTCCTTGATTCCATTCCTTTGTTACGAGAGAAAGAAGAAAATGTAAACAAAGAACCAGAATTAAGTCCTCTATTACTGAGAGAGCATATGAATAACATAAAAAATAGAATGTGATTGATTTCGTGATTCCAGTCTTACAGATAAGAAAGAAGAGAACGTATGAATAAAATAGAGAAGAAAGAATTATTATTTGGCGGCCAAAAAGTTTTAGGGTCACTTATATATACTTCTTTTTTGTTGAGTTTGCAATACGCTGCATCCATCATTTCTACAAAGAAAACTAGTTTCACTCTAAATTATTCCAACTAAAAATATACGGGAGCATATTAATGAAGCTATGTGAGAAAAGGAAGTGCGACTTTCCCGACTACACCACCATCAAACATGGACCTGAATGTGCCATGCATTACCGCCACCATTAAAGTAGACAGTTTTATGCTTCAAAGTCCAGCTACGAGCAAGTTCCTAGAGGAGGCCTAGAATACTGCCACTTAAATTACTTTTTATTACTTCAATGCCGCATCATCTTCCCTAGATCAACGGCTGCCCTCCTCTACTTCTGCTAGGGCTCCTCTTCAAGCCTTGGTTGAATACTCTAAATCTCATGGGGTCCTGTTTGCTGCTCCACTGTCTACAGTTCTTGTTGCTCTATCGCTTGAAATACAGCTTGTTGCTATAGTAGCCTTACATTCTGTTTCTCCACTTCTTCCATCTCTCTCAATTCCTCTTGGTAATGTATTTATTTATTTATTGTGACCACGTAACTTGCATGGTGCGCATATTGCTACAACCATTTTGTGACACATGTACGACTCTCTCTTTTCTCTTACAACAATCCCCACTTGCCCCAACTCAAATTTTGACTTTTAAACTCTGTCTTCCCTGCCTTAGTGTTCAAGTAATCAAGAGATTAATATATATAACATCATTATGCCATGCGTGATATCAGATATTGAAACTTCAACAATTTTAATTTGTGAAATATCTTCGCCAACACAGGATGATGCTAATATGTAACCTACCAACCTCGAGGTATTGCTCTGATATATATATATATATTGGGGGGGAATGAATTTTGAAAGTGATATTGGGGAATGTAAAAGTTGTGTTAGGGAATGTAATGGATGTTTTGTTATATTTTGGGAATAATTAAAAATTTATTTTTGATAGTTTTGTTATGTTTGTTTATGTTTTAGAGTGAGGCATTTTTTAATATAATGGTCAAATTAATGTTTTTTTGTTATTTTTTTTGAATGAAAATAAAATTAAGTAATTTTTTTAATTGTAAGGATATATGCATTTGTATGTAATGATTGAATATGATTGTAAATTTGTAATGATTGGTTGAATGATTATGTAGATTATTATATATTATTTTTAGATATCTTAAATATAGTTGATTAGTTTTGAATGAATTTTTTTAGGTTATAGTAAATAAGTTGGTGGTAGCGGATTAAAAAATAATCATTTGTACGATAATGCAACAATGTTTATTTTTTAAAATTTAAAAAAACAAATTGAAAAAAATTGATAAATAGTCACTTACAAAATACTTATGCTTAAATAGGAATTATGGTACAAGAAGTTCAACACTATTAGGTAGAGTGATTAAAAATAGAGAATAACAAAAACCAATTACGCACAGAGATTGAATAAATGCAGCTCGAAACTATGATTCATACCACTAATAACAAAATATAAAAACAGTTAAATCTATATCATAATGATAAGTAAAAGATACAGTCGTGAAGAGCTAGAGTCACTATTATCAATTGTACATAACACATAAATAGAACATCATGAGTGGGGGGAGCAAGCAGAGGAGGAGCCATCATAGCTACTATTGATGTCGAACCTCATTGGATTCCTAGATGACCATAAAAGCTACTGTTGCATCCTCTCTTGTCCTATCATCAGATAGGTCGGTTGCATGTTCAGGGGCAAAGATGTAGCATAGCTAGACATTCAGAGGCTTTTCAAACATATCAAAATAACACTGCCTAATAGTCTTCTATACAAGTCCATTAGATTTTGGTTATAGTGTGTAATGATACATGTCTTTATATATAAAGTTAAAAAAAATTGGACAAGTTTATTTACAATCCCAACATGCACCTAGTATTATGTGTCGACATGCACTACATTTGAGTTGGTATTATGATGCACTTAGAAATAGTCATGTAGTCTAAGACTGCATTATAGCCGACGTAGCTATTGAACCTTGATCTTAACTTCTTCTATTATCCTCTCCTTCTTGAATGAGTTAGATAAACAACATGCAATATAGGAGCACTTATCTATAAAAACCTCCTTAAGAGAAAGGTCTCGAGAGGTCACAATAGCCATTAACATGCTAAGTATGATAGTCTCATCTTCATTGCTCCAACAAAGATCCTAAAATATGCCACATGCAGGCACTTTAAGAGTTCGTGATGTCCCATTGGAATATCCTCTCATAGTCTGTATTTATATTGTTAAATGGTGATTCAAGTAAGGACGTGCATAAAATATTTTACAGCAAATACACCGTGTCTAAACATCAAGTATGGTACAATAAATCCAACATAAATAACAAGTCTTCAGTATAAAACTCAATTATAGTACAAACATTATGGAATATAATAAATATACAAGAATAAAATAAAATCAAGATGACGTAAGTGGTTGATGCGTCATCTAAACTATGCTAACTTGGCTCGTGTGAGATAAGCTAAGACATCTTGATAGTCTCATGCCAATGCAATGAACAATGTCAAGCCATAATGAGATAAGCCCAACACGTGACATCCTATTAATGCCATCATCAAAGCCAATTGACATATCTGGTGTAACTCAAGTAGAATGAGAACATGGAATGTCGGACTTGGAAGACCCCTAAAAGCACATAGAACTATAAGACATGTCTAAATACGATATGATAATAGGGTGTTGTTGCCCACCTAATAACTAATCGTCATATCCCTCGAGCTAGTGCTGGTGATGTTCGAATTGTGATGGTTTCTTCCATTGTTTAAAGATCTTAGATAGTAGATTGTATCAAGTCTCCTTGAGCGTAAAGTAATGCTTAGCAAGTGGGCATGCTTGTACAAACAATGAAAGATAAAATTGAATATGGAACACGAACATTTATGTAAAAGTAAAACTAAATTATGATATTACACTTAAGTTTGATCACAATGAACATCAAATGCAAGTAGGTTAGCACGAATATAACATCAATTGTTGGCTCATAGAATATGTCCGAATGGGTGCCAATTGCCTTCATAGTGTCGCAGCTGTCCCTAAGCCCATTAAATTTATCCATTACAAATTCTATTGTAAATGTATGTTGAAAGTGGTAGCCAAGTTTGTATGCTATCTCAAGAATATATATCTTTGCATACATCTATCCATCCATGACATAATTGTGTTAGCATCGAGAAGTATATAAAGGAACATAGTTACATGTATAGCTAATAAGATATCAAATGCAAAATAAAAGTACAAAAAGCAAATGAATAATCCTAAGTTAGTATATAAACATGCATAGTTTGATCCACACTAGCATCATGTAAGTAATATCTTAAGTAATATAGTAGCGACTAGTAGCAACAACATAAACAATAAAATACAGATATAACACCACATATGGACAACAGTAACATATGCTCACTATGATATACCTTATGTGGTGGTGTGTGATAATTAGTGCACACAGAGTTCTGTTCATCATGAAGTAGGGTGTCCACAAAGGTAATACTTTGGAATGTAATAGTGCTATAATTACCCTATGATGAGGTAGTGTTAAAACCCTAATGCTTCCTATATATACCTATATGTAGTCCACCTAACGTGTGCACCTTTATGAAGCTCCATGGGTGGTCTAACCCAATAAAACATTTAAAAAAATAGCGGCTATAGTTCAACTCTATCTTGGCCATCATGAAGCAAATGGGCCCAGCACTATAGGTGCACAAGAAAGCCTCATATGTAGTCATCCCTTATCAAATCATAACTTTGACATCATTAAGGAATGATAAGATAATAATTTTAATTCTATTGAAATACGAGTGATAACATATGAACATGCACAACTTAATCATAGAAAGAAGTAATCTATATAAATTTAACCTAAACAACGGACGTTGTACTGTCTATTATAAAACAAGAAATGAAACAACATTAATATAAAAATAGATAGGTACAATGTTGAATAGACAATTTCGCAAACATAGCTATATTGACTGACACAGAAAGTTAACCTTTTCTTTCTACTCACATCCAATCTATCAAAGTATCTCCAAATACAACTTTTGTCCAAATCTCTTGCTAGCTGGGGTGACCATGGTAATAAAAGGTCACCTAATCAGGCTCAAGCCCAAGGTCTAATGTTGCAAAAATGCTATTATCATGACTAAACATACGTATGAAATTATGTATGACACAACATTCAATGACAATATCAGTTTTCCTGGCAACCATGTAGCTTGGCATACCCTAAGAAAGAATTAGAATGCTTCTTTAATTTCCCAAACATACGCTCATCGGTACTCTTCAATTGTGAGTGGCAATGGTTGAACATCTCCTTTAGCCGACTCTATGTGGTGACCTCATCAAATTATTTAAGGTGGCAATGGGATAAGAAGTATATGTTGTTCACAAAGTCGACATTAACAAGATAATACTTCCCTATAGGATAAATAATTGTTAGCCTCGTGCCCATAATAATCGATCAAAAAAATGTCTATTGGAGTTATACGATTATGTCATGTATAGTTATTTAAAGTAAATATAAGACCTGGTGGGAGAGGGAAAGGAAAAGGTTGGGTCACTTTGAATTACATTAAGCAACACCCTTGCATCATTAGATTGCCCTTCTATCCGATGTGTACGTAGGCCAAAGTTTGCTATGGAAAAGATATTTTGGGATACTATCCCTTTTCATAAACAATATACATTATGCCCACGAGTAGGCACACAGGCAGTGACCAATGTGCCATTAATTGCCTCGACCGCATCCTATTTAACATACATGTCATGTTATGCTACTTAAATTAATAGCATCATACCCCACTCAATGTGGTTCTTATACATTCCACACTTGAAAATGAGAATAGAAGTTGGCATTTGATTGAATTTGATGTGAATTTTACAATTTACCATCTCTAAAGAGTATTGGAAATGCTCCATAGTATACTTTGCCTCTGATGCTTGCTCACTATTTGCATAAATATTGCAAACTCCTCAATAGGCTGAAGTAAACAATAACCAAGGATCTAAAAGTAGAATAAAAATTTAAAAATTTCATCACATGAAACTAACTTGAATCACCATCTATCAAGGATCTATTTTATGCCAAAACAATGGATTTAAAGGAAAATGCAAATACCTTAAGAGATTCTTTCAAAATATTAAAGTGTAGTGAAACCAAATGACTCCTTAAAAGATCACCAACACTCTTCCTTCCTGGGCCAATTTTTGGTCACTCTTTTTTGAAATTCTAGTAGCAAAATGACCTCCAAAATGCTATTAAAAGTTTTCTAAGTGGAAGCCAAAATAGGTGCAAAAGCAACTCTAAAAAATGACCAAAAGAGAAGAATCGTTCTTCCCATAGGACTCTTTCTTGTTCATCACCAAGTGCTCCAATTGTTGCACCTCCATTAAAGTCCACACACCTTCAGTAGGCAACTTTTATTCTTTTATGTCTGGCTAGAATAGATGGAAGAAAATAGATGAGGCTTGGAGATGAAGAGAGGAAGACTAGAAGAAAAAGTTCAGATAGAATTTAGGAGCTGATTCTTGGTCACACTAAAAAAGAAAAGGAGGGAGTTTTCCACAAGTTAGAAATCAGCCATTAAAGTGGTGGCACATAGGGGCCAAGTAGGACTTTTAATCTTACTAATTTTAAAATTTCTATTTAAATTAACAAATTAAATATCTCCACATATTTTAAATGAACTCTTTCATTTAAATTTTTCCTTCAAAAACTAAGATTCCCTAGCCATCAATTAAATTAATTCATTAATTTAATTGATCCAACTTAACTCCTTAAGTTGGCAAAACTAATTGAAATTGTCTTATGACTCCAATTAAATTAATTTTTTAATTTAACTAATCTAATTTAATTTTTTAATTTAATTAATTAATTTAACTCCTTAAATTAATTAAGTCATTATGACCAACTTTAAATTAGTCAATTGGTCTCTTCCATTTTGGATCAATCTAATTATCCATTTCCTTCGATACTTTCTTTAGTCCCATTAGAGTAGCTAACAACTTTTGTATGTAATCCATTAGGTTCAATAATTAATAAGACATGGGCTAACAACCTTCTGTATTTTATTAAATATCATGTATTTTAATTAGTCTAACCCTTTTGAACGAATCACTTTCCAATTAATCTCTATGAATAAAAAAGTACCTAAATCTCCATAGTTGATGCTTAATACAAGCCTATGAAACCCAACGAATTGGATAAATTAATTAGTGTGAACCTTTTCATTTATAATTGTGATGCAAATTCGGTCCTTCCTTTTTCTGTCTCCTAAAAAAAGCTTAGGGGAGGATATTTATCAATTCCTTAATAGCCTCAATAACTTTACATTTATTCTTGATGTGCCGTTCCAATTTTTGACCTCAATTTTGAAAAAGTTCTTTTCTAAATTGTCATACCAACTTGCTCAAAGATTTCTCAGAACTGGCCATCATAGAATACATAAGAGATTAACTTGTTCTTCATAGCCAGCAAATAGATCCCTCTGTGATTTCTTCACCAGGTTCAACACTAAGATTTTGAAGATTGACAACCGAAGGATTGAGTTCTTAATCAACATCCTTTTCTTGGGACTTAGGCATAAGAAGTACGCCAATGCTCTGGTGAGAGAACACCCTCAGTTGATAGAGGAGTTGTTCGACCTAGTGGAGAGGTATATGACCTAGGAAAAGATGAACAGACTGAAATTCAGCAACCTTAAGATCAAGAAAAAGAAAATGAAGAGAAAGATGACCAACAGTAGAGGGAGGGTCATCGATCTCTCATCAAATGCTTCCATGTTTACACTCTACTCAATCTCCTGAGGAAAAAGGTGTTGTTCGCAATCTAGCATGACAAACTCTTGAAAAAATCAAGGAAGCTAATCGAGACTGAGGCCATGAAAAAATTAAAAAAATATTACTATTTTCACAAGCACATGGGCCACAACATGGAAAATTACTTCAATCTCCATGACAAGATTGAGAGGCTGATCATATAAGGCCATATCAAGAAATATGTGGTTGAAGGCACCTAGACAGAAGGAGGTAAAATTAACCAGACTCTTTATAGAGAAATGTCGATTAGCCTGAGGAGAGAGGACAAACGAAAGAAATTTACCCAAGATAACCGCCCATCCATTCATGGAGTGATTGACATAATTGCAGGAGG
>JACGDI010005492.1:438413-450894 GCA_014898725.1 Jacaranda copaia | reverse complement strand
CCACTATGTCTATTTATAGGAGAAGATGGAAGCCTATGGAGGCTTCCATCACATCATCCACACATGTGCTAACTTGGTAGATTCTTCTAACTAGAATTAAATTTTTCGTTTCACAAATTAAAAATTCCAACTCAGTTGATTCAAATGTACTCTTCAATCTAATTTCCTTCCAAAACTAAGATTTCCTAACTAATTAAATTAACTCTTTAATTTAATTAATTTAACTTAACTTAACTACTTAAATTAATTAAATCAACTTAACTCTCTAAGTTGACTTTAACTAATTAAATTGTCACATGGCATCAATTAAATCAACACCTTAGTTTAATTGGCCTAATTTACCTCTTTAAATTATTTAAATTAATTTAAACTTAAATTAATCAAGCCAAAGAGACCAAATAAACTAGCCAACTTAATTATCTCCCTTAGGCAAAACTAACCATTTGATATTTTCTAACTCTTTAGAAAATTTCTTCTATCAAATAAGAGTTTTCTTAGGCATTTGTGTGTGATCAATTAGGTTCATCAATTCACTAGACATGGACTCACAACTCTTTGTGATATTGTTAATATTAAAAATATCCTAATTAGTTTAAACTCCTTTAAACTAATAACTATGTCATTTAATCTCTATTACTTGAAGAGTGCACAATCTCCATAGTCAATGCCTAACACAAGCTTGTGAAGCATAACGAATTGGATGAATGAATTATATCGAGCTGAACTATTGTCACTTATGATTGTTGTGCTAATAAAGTCCTTCCATTTCTTATTTCCTAAAAGAGATCTAGGTTAAGATATTTATTAACTCCCTAATAGCCTCTATAACTATGTATCTATTTTTGATGTTCGATTATGACCTCAACTTTGGAATACTACTTTTCCAAATTGTCATTTCATCTTGCACAATGATTTCTTGGAATCAATCATCTTAGTATACATAGGAGGTCAATCCGCTCTTCACAAATGGGTGAAACAGATCCCATCTTGAAACTCACCAACCTTTATACTTACATAGCTTGTGCCTAAACTAAGCCCCAGGCGATCCACTATGTCATCAATCCAAAATTAAAGCATAAGGACTCAAATACAAGATTACTATGGAATCTCAAGTTAAAGGACTAATTATATACACTATCGTAAGCTAGAGAACTTGCCACTATCAACATGCCACTAGGCTACCTCATGAATTCTCTAAGTGGGCCTTTAGTGAACTTATTTTCTAACAAGCACCCACTAACATGCATCCATATAGAACATAGATTGCCCGTGAAATAAGGTAATATCCAACTTCTTGAAATATGCATCATAGTGCAAGTCTATTTGAGTTTTAGATGCCTTGTCTCATAAAATTATATGACTTGGAATATTTCAAATCATGACCATAGAGACTTGTTTTATAAGCACCATCATATGCATAACCAAATCCCATAGCCCTATTTAACTTAGGGGTTTCAACTAAATGCATGTGAAAAAATCATAAACATATAAGATGAAGATTGTTATTAGATTTAATATCATTCAATCAAAACTATTACATGGCATAGTTATACACTATTCCAACCCCTGCTTTCCAATATAATCCAGAAAGTCCTACCAAAAGTGCTGAGGTGAGGAAAGGACTTCTTGTTGCCATTGACATATATCTTTTGGATATAACTACTGTGATGGAGGAAATTACTATGTTTTGGGAGCGCCAAAAAGATTTTGGAAGGGTATTAGCTTTGAAGAATTTGAGAAGTACTCGTCTTGGTTATTATTTTTAATTAGTTAAGGATCTTAAAATTTCTTATTTATTTTATAATATTTATTCTAACCTTTATATTTGATAACTTTTAGATGAATGGTGGAAGGTGTTTGGTTTTGATGCACCAAACTTACAAAAGCTTGCTATTAAGGTTTTAAGTCAAACGTCATCTTGATCCAGTTGTGGGCGTAATTGGAGTGTGATTGAGCAAAACACACACACACACATAAAGGAATTGATTGGAGCATGCTAGACTTAATGATCATGTATTTGTTCACTATAATTTGCATTTGCAATATTAGTATGAAGTTTGTTTTTGTTTATTTTAATTGCTACTTTAATGTTCTCTTAGTTTATTTATGTAGATATCACGATAAATTTTAATTTTATATTTTTTATACGCTTCATAGTCTTAGTGCAAAGAAAATGCCATGATTATAAGTGCATTGACAAGGTAGAGTTTTGAGCAGTTGATGAGGCACCAAATGGAGAGATAGATTGTGATGAATTGGAAGAAATGCTTGTGGAAGACATTTCTAATGATCAATTGCAAGCTAAGCAATCAAAGGGTTAGTATATACTTATTTCTAATGATCAATTGCAAGCTAAGCAATCAAAAAGTTTGTATATACTTTAATTTATTCAATCATTATATTGTATCCCTTATTATTCATTTCTTTAAATTTTGTCTGGGGCATGCAAACAATGTGAATGAAGATGAATTCGTTGGAAATGATGGTACTAACTTGTTAAAAAATGGTGGCATTGAAACAGTTTGAAGTGATGGTTGTGGTATTATGAATATTGTTCATTTGATAAGGTTTGATGAGAGTGTAAATGATGATTGAAGATTTTTGTATTATGACTTTGTTGACTATTGTAATATTGGTTTTTATTTGTGTTTGAAATTTTTATGTTATTTGAGTTGGTGTTTGTTGTTTTGTAAGTTGTAATAGGTTCTATGAGATTATTTTCTAGCAACTCGTATTTCATGATTTTAATTTTTAAATTGATGTATGAATATTATTATAGAGTAAAGTTTGGAGAAAGTTTCAGGACACTACGCAATATTTATTTTTTTCCTTTATATATATTTGCATTTTTAATATTTTTAATATATTTATATAATATTAAATATAATTATAACATCACAATAATTGAATCAATGATTAAACCAATTGAACTAGTAATTAATAAGATTATTAGTTGGATCACCAATTTAATTTTTCAAACATTGCTGTTAAAGAAAACAAAAAAGAATCTGTCTTCAAATTGCTATATGATCAATTGGGGCGACTCACCAGGGATTTGCCATAGCTAATTGCATGCAATTGGCGAATTGATAGGTTCTCAGACCATTGAGCAAGTATAGCTCTTCAAATGAACCAATTTATGCAACATACAGTCCATCTACAGCTTCTGTACTGGCTATCTTTCAAATTGCTTAATAGTTAGTTCGACTCCGGAAACTTACAGGCTACGATTGTCAATGCTAGTTTGTCATCTATAATTATAAATTTACCTTAAGGCCCAGCTTACTTGGTGGGTTCTGGAATGTCAATGAATTAGATTTTAATTCAAATTTTATTTGAATTCGATTCAAATTTTAGAATTTTTATTCGATTCAAATATTCAATGAATTGATCCAATAATAAATATCTATAATCCAAAAAAACTGGATCAGATATGGAATTATGCAATTCAATTCGTTAAATTTCCGAATTCGAATTCTAATAATTTTTTATTAAATTAATACTCTTATATATAATATTAATAAATCTTTTAAAATAAAATGTTATATTATGTTGATTTAATATCTATATTAACGTCTATATTATGTTATTAATATTGAATTTTTAGCCTAAAAAATAAGAGGAATACTAATAAAATGTCTAGTATGATAATTTATATTTGATCATTTATGCATTAATATAATGTAAAATAGGGGTTTAGTATTTAAATATTTAACCTTTGGACCAATATATAATAAAAAAATTATTAAAAATTCAAATATAATATAAATTTACTTTATAAATACAATATTTTTATACAATCCAAAAGGGGGAAAAAGAAAAAATATTAATCAAATTTTTTTTATCGAATTTTGAATATTCATCAGATATGGTATTGATTAGCAAAAATCCTGTAAGACATTGGATTAGATTACGATATAAATTTTGATAATTAAATTTAAATTTGGATATTTAAATATGGCTGATCTGACACAAAACTAGCACTGAGCCCTTCCTGAATGAAGGTCCAAATCTACTCCCATCCAATACATACATGAAGGCTCTGGCCCGCCACTGTTTTGGATTCAGTTAGGAAGAAAAGTCCAACCCAGTAGAAGGGATTAAGACAATCCCAACTCGCAGCTTGGAGACCTGAAGCCATGAAATAGAATTTGTCCGTCAAGACCTCATACTATCATGGCTAATTATGCATTTGTCCCAGAAAATTCAGCCCTCATCTAAAATCCAAATTGCGGAACTGCTGGACTACTGGAAATTGAACATCCCTCCAAGCTACGTTTAATGTTTAATTATAAATGTACATTGTTTATTGTTAATAATTGTTAGTTATTAATTAAGTAATTATAATATTTGAATATTATGCCCTTTTTAAAAACTAATCATTAAGAATCAATAAAATTTAATATTCTCGTTGATTATTGT
Organism: Jacaranda copaia; assembly: GCA_014898725.1. NCBI lineage: Eukaryota > Viridiplantae > Streptophyta > Magnoliopsida > Lamiales > Bignoniaceae > Jacaranda > Jacaranda copaia. The sequence continues at coordinate 446,472 of JACGDI010005492.1, read as the reverse complement.
TATGAAACTAAGAAAAATATTAGCTTGATGCTAGATAATACAAACTAAAAGTTAATTATTATTTTTGCAGATATATAACTACAGTTTTATGAAATTGGAATCCAAAATCTACAGTATTAATGATTCAAACTTTTTATGATTTAATAATTGATAAATGGATAATGCAATAAACAAGTATCATTAAACAAACAAAAATTATTTCCTACAATTGTCCCTTATTAATTAAGTACACAACTTAAAAAAAATTGTATTTAATACATACAAATACATTATCCAAAAAAGGAAAGAAGTAAAGAAAGAAGGAAAGAAAAAAAGAAGAAAAAAAAGAAACAAATTAGGTGACATTATGTGTGGAAATTTTTGATTTGAAATGCATATGGGTGTACTATTTGGGCATCATGATTTAGCTTTGTTTATGAATGCCTAAATTATAATTTCTAGACCGTGGCAATTACAAATGAAAAAGGGTTTTCTCCCTTTGCTTTGTTATTAGTGAAATGATATTTTAATCTTTTGAATAATTATCCCAATATTATAGTCCATTCAAATCAACAATCATTATAATTATTCACTTTCATCACTCTTTTCATCCCATCCAGTAAACAAAATTTAAAATACATAAAATTATCCTGATTTTATATATATCTTCATTCCTCACTTTATCCATCATTCCGCCTTCCATTTACCAAAGTAAACGAGACCTAAAATTGTCAATCCTATGCTAATAATTCAGCATAAAAACCTCAACTGTGCATGAATAATATTTTGTTACGCGGAAACTAGAAATATCATTATGTATTCTGCAGACAGCAAACAAAGACGTTACTAATATTTTTGTACAACATAAATATCATCAATATAATTATTCATTTAATTAGAACTATGAAAAAAATCCATTAATTAACTTTATCTATTAAGAATGATATTATAAACATATTAAATTTTTTGACCAATTAAGAAGTGACACGTGTAAAATAAATGCTAGATATTAATTTAAATTTTTCTATTTATATTTTGAAATTTATTAAATTTAATTCCTAAAAATAAGTAGTTAATTTTAATTAATAATTTAGTATTTATTTTATACTCAAATCAAAAGTTGATTAGTGTCAAAGATGGAGTATCTATATTTATGGACTAATCAAATTAAAGATATTTGACATCATCTCTTGATATTGATATTATCTTTTAATGTTCGATATTATTCAATCAAGGCTATCCCATATTATCTTTTGATATTTGATATTATCTTATTAAAGAGATAATATCGAAAGAGTTCAAGTTAATCTAAAAGTCTCCCCATCAAACACCTATATAAAGGGTTGATCCCAACTCATTTGACATACACAAATTTCAGCAGACGAGAGAAACTTTGAAGGAATCCAACAATTCTCTCAAGCAAATTCAAGGAGATCCAAAACATTTAAGGCGTTCTTCGCAAAACTCATATGTTTCTTACGTTTGATTCATTATTAAGGTGCAGAGCCCTTGAATTGACATTATTTTTATTTAAGGAGATTAACAACGTTCAAGGCATTTTTCATGAAACTTATATATTTCTAATATTTGATTCGAGATTAAGGTATGGAGTCCTCAAATTGGTGTTATTTTTATTCAAATCAAATTTAAGAAGATCCATGGTGTTTAAAACTTTTTTCATGGAGCTTATCAAATTCAAGATTAGATTTGAAAGGGAAGAATAAGAAGATTAAACTAGAGATTGAATTCATAATTGATTGATTGATTTTAATTTTAATTTTATTTGTATGATTTTTCTTGTTCTATAATTTTAATTTTTTGCAAACAAGAAATTTGTTGTTTCAAATTTTAGCAACCCCCCAATGGGACTATCTCTACCTCTTATTTGTTTCCTTCATTAAGATTAATGTATTATGGCTACCAACAAGACTACTACGTTAAAAATGATTACCTCAAATTCCATAAATGCTAGAGTAAGAACTGTTGGCATCACCATAAGAAGTATGTCCAAAAAGTCGCAATCATCTTCAAAAGTAAATCCTTCACTTGAAGTTATAGAAAAGGTATTATTGCATGCTATTGATATTAATAAAGAAGGTTGAGACTCAAAGGAAGAATCAGCTACATCTACTCCTCGGTCAACCTCACATTTCTCAAGTGCAGCACCAGTAATGTGACAAGTGCTACAACTTTGGAGTAACAAATAACTAATCTTACAAAGATTATTGAAGGGTTGGCAAAGTATGTCCAAGAGCAAGATTTTCAAATCTCCAAGCTAATGAACAATGTGGAAAATGCTAAAACTAGTCGAGTGATGGAGAAACAAATAGAGACTCTAGATTAAGGCGAAACATCCACAAAGAGGTAGCCAGTTGAAAATGGGAAGCCTGCAATAAAGGAACTGCAAGTTTCCATTAATAGAGTAATTCCTATCAACTATTTGAGGGAGTTTACCATGGGAACTATCAAAGAAAAGTTTGAAAAAAGCTCTAAGTAATTTATGATTTATTCCAAGCTATATACTCAAAAAATTGACAACTTAAAGATGTCAACTGGTTATCAGTCACCAAGTTTCAGCAATTTGATAGCAAAAGCAATTTAAAACAGCATGTAGCTTATTTCATTGAAACTTGTAATAATGTTGGAATGTATGGAGATCACCTAGTTAAGCAGTTTGCTCGATCTCTAAAAGGCAATACTTTTGATTAGTATACTAACCTAGAAGCATGCTCAATTGATAGCCAAGGACAATTAGAGTAAGAATATCTTAATCACTTTTACAGTACTCAAAAGATGATCAATATGATTGAACTTACAAATTCTCGCCAATGGAAAGAAGAACCAGTCATTTACTACATTAATTGCTAGAGAAACTTAAGCCTTAATTGCAAATATTGATTATCTGACGATTTAGCTATTGAGATGTGCATTCAAGGGGTGCATTGGGGACTTTGATATATTCTATAAGGAATTCTACCCAAAATAATTGAGAAGATAGCTACTCGAGCACATGATATGAAGTTAAGTATGTTTGCCAATGGAGTAGATGCGCCATCAATTTTGGAGCCTTGCAAGTTTAAGGAAAAGCAAGAATTTAAGAAAAGGGGCAAGCCTCTTGTTAAGACGCAAAGTAAAGAAGCTATGGTGATCAATACAATACCTATCAAGTTTTGTACAAAGGCAAAATTCACAAAGGATGAAAAGAAGGACATCTCCCAAGCAAGAGGACAAACAAAATTAACTTTAAAGGTAATGCAAGCTAAGAGATACCAATTGCTTGATTCAATGTCTTTGGAATATTTGATGATTTGCTAAATGTAAATACCATTAAATTACTTGAAATGAAGTGACCTAAAAAAGCTAGGAATATTAATGATCAAAAGTATTGCAAGTACAATCAGTTGATAGGTCACCCAATCTATGATTGTTTCATATTCAAAGATAAAGTGAAGTAATTGGCTCAATAAGGGAAAATTTACTTGAGCATAATGCTACCTCAAATTATGCTACTATTAAAATTGAAAAATAAGTACTTGGTGATCATGACAGTGATACTGCATGCTTCATGATAAGTGAAGAAAAAATCTCCTCTATGAAGCATGTTTATCTGATGAAGAAAATTATGATGTAACTGAGTAATACATGTTGGCAAGACTTCTACTGTTGAAAACTTGTTGCTTGGCTCCAAATCCCACAATAGGCCACTATTTGTAATTGGTTATGTTGGTGAGTAGAAAATAAATAGAATTTTAATTGATGGAGGCTCAATAGTTAATATCTTGCCATTACGTGTAATGAAGGATTTAGAAATCTCCATAAATGAATTGACAAATAGTCACTTGAAGATCTAAGGGTTCAATCACAAGTGGTAAAGAGCTCTCAAAAGAATAATGATAAAGATATTTATGGGTGATATGTTGTTAATGGCATTATTTCATTTCATAAACACCATGACATCATACAATATGCTTATAGGCCGACCTTGGTTACATGAAAACTATGTAGTTTCCTATACTTAGCACTAATGTTTCAAGTATTGTTGAGAAGGTATGGTAAAAAAAGTGCTTGGAGATAGCAAATCTTTCACTGAAATTGAATCACACTTAGCATATGACAAATACTACATCAAAATTATGAAAACTTTCAAGGCTAAAGAACAAAAAGAATCCAAGTAACAAGATAGTCTTGATAGAGGAAATAAGGTTAAAAACTTGACTCCAACATGTAGCAATAAAGATCACCTAAAGAGATAGTCATCTTTAGTAGGATCTAAATCATTGAAAGAATTAGCATTCTCTCTAACTAAGCTTGATGCGAAGAAGCTATTTCCTCAGCCACTGAAAGGGTGTCTTCGCATGACTCAAGAAGTCGAGAAAGAATGTGGAGAATCTTTATATCTTCATAATGAGAATTACTTTGATCCAAAAGCTTATAAACGTCTTGTCAAAGTCGTATACAATCCACAATAATGTTTTATTTTGGGAATACTCTCTCCTAGGTTATGGTGTTCAAAGCTCTCAAACGGGACTTGTATTGATTCCTCAGAACCCTATTTACATTGTAATTAAGAAAGAAAGTCCTGCGAATCTCAATTTTTGACAGACATGAAAAATGGTGGCAGGAAAGAACCTATAATCAGAGATCGAATTCACTCAAAATGCCAAAGTACTTGAAGTCAGTTAAAGAGCCAAAAAAGCTTAGGAGTTTAATTCCTTCATGCATAAAATGATGCTCTATTTTAAATATATCATGTGGTAGAACTTTGAAGGTCAAATTACAAACTATTATCTTCACATAAACTCAAATAGATGGAGAAAACAATCAAGAAAGTGTGGACTCTTTATATCATATTGTTGATAGTAATACTTGTCCAACTTGTCAGAATGCTATAAATCGTCTTGTCAAGCAAATCTTCAAGCTTGTTAGTAGCAGTTACATAAGTAAGAAAGATAGTACCATGTAGATGGTCCATATAAGAAGAAAGGATTGGACAAATAAGGGCATGTATGGAATTCAAGAAGATTTAGCTCGTGGAAGTTGATATTGCGTCAGCTTACCATATTACTTTAAGTGAAGAATTTTTGATTGAAGAAGAAAATGCTGAAACTACTTATTCTAAGTTTGAAGAAGGCATTAAGGCCAATGTAGATGAATTGAAAGAGATTAATTTAGGTGACGCCAATGACCATCAGCCTATCTATATTAGTAATTTGTTAACTGTTGAGGAAGAAGAAGTATATGTAGTGATATTACATGAATTCAAAGATACGTTTGCATGGTAGTACAAAGAGATGCTTAGGTTAGATTCAAAAGGCACAATCCATCATTTATTAGTAAAGAAAAGAACTCATCTAGTCAAACAAGCTCAACAGTAATTTCACCCCAAATTAGTTCCTTTGATTGAAGCTGAAGTAAATAAGCTCATAGAGGTTGGGTTTATTCAAGAAGTTAAGTATTTAACATGGATCTCTAGTATTGTCTTAGTAAAAAAGAAAAATGGCCAAATTTAAGTTAGTGTTAACTTTAGGGACTTGAATGGTGCATATCCTAAGGATGATTTTCCATTGCCCATTGCAAAACTCATGATTGATGCTACCATAAGGCATAAAATATTATCATTTATGGATGGATCATGTAAGTATAACCAAATACGCATGTCACCAAAAGATGAGGAGTTGATGACATTCATAACCCTAAGGGAATATATTGCTATAAAGTGATGTCGTTTAGATTGCAAAATGTTGGAGTGATGTATCAAAGAGCTATGTAGAAGATCTTTGATGATATGTTTCACAAGAATATTGAATGTTATGTCGACGATGTGGTTGTTAAGTTTAAAAGGCGAGAAATCATCCCCAAGATTTGAGACAAGTTTTTGAGCGCTTAAGAAAATATCTACTCAAAGTGAACCCATTAAAATGTGCATTTGGTGTTACATTAGGGAAGTTTCTAGGATTCATCGCTCTTCATCAAGACATAAAAGTCAAACAAGTAAAGATTGATGCAATTCTGAAAATGCTAAAACCTCAAGACATCCATCAACTCAAAAGTTTGCAAGAGAAGTTAGCGTCTTCATGAAGATTGATTTCACTTGCTAAATACGTTAGCTAAATTAGCCTTTTCACTTGCTATACATGAAAATAAAGTATGAATTCCAATATGTAAAAGTTGGGTTGTACCACTCAATTTCACGGATGAGGATTGTGAAGAAGATAAAAACCACATTGTTCAAGTATTTGAAATAAAGAAGGAAAATTGGCGCCAGCCAGTTGTAGACTACTTAAAGTTTGAGAAGTTACCAAATGATCCTCTTCAAAGAGTCAATATCTAATGTTGAGCAACTCGCTTCATCTTTTATAAAAGTATGCTTTATAGGTGGTTATTTGATGAATTCTTCTTGTGATGTTTAGGTGATGATAAAGCTATGCAAGCTACGGAAAAGCTCATTCTAGAGTTTATGGCGCTCACCAATTAAGTCCGAAATTACATTTTCAAATAAAAAGAATGGGCTACTACTAGCCAACAATGGTAAAAGATTACATGAATTATTCTCAAAGATGTCAAGCTTGCCAATTTCATGCAAATTTCATTTACCAACTACCCAAGCCATTGCATCCAACTATTGCTTCACGGCCATTTCATACTTGGGGATTAGATGTGATTGGACCCATGACAAATTCTTCTGTTGGGCACTTGTATATATTAGCTGCAACAAACTATTTCTCTAAGTGGACTGAAATAGTACCTCTCAAAAAAATAAAAAAAGAAAATGTTGATGACTTTATCCATATTAACATTATATATTTCTATGGGGTTCCTCAATACATAATCACTGATAATGAAAAACCCTTTAGTAAAAGTCTAATAGATAAACTTTGTCAGAAGTTCAATTTGAAGTAAAGAAAGTCTTCCATGTACTCTATTGCAGCTAATGATTTTGCTAAGGCATTCAATAAAAGTTCATGTAATTTAGTGAAGAAAATAGTCTCAAAGTCAAAGAGGGATTGGCACAAAAAGACTAGAGAAACTTTATGGGCATATCAAATTACTTATAAAATAGCTACACAAGCAACTCCGTATTCATCGATTTATGATGTTGAAGTTGTTTTACCTCTTGAGTAGCAAATACTAGAGATAAGGATAGCTATACAAGAAGGATTGACGAAGGAAAAAAATGCACACTTATATCTTGAAGAATTGGAGGCTCTTGATGAGAAAAGGTTGAAAGCACAACAAAGACTTGAGTGTTATCAAGTTTGGTTCTCCAAGGCATTTAATAAGAAGGTGCGATCACAATCTTTTCAAGTTGGGGATTTGGTGTTCACTATGAAAAGGCCCATCATCACAACTTATCAAACTGGAAATAAGTTCACATCAAAATGGAATGGTCCTTCTATTGTCAAAAAAGTCTATACAAATAGTGCCTATAAGTTGGTTGCTGAAGATGGATTAAGAGTTGGCCCTATAAATGGTAAGTTCTTGAAGCGCTACTATGCGTAAAATTGGGAGAATGCTTCTTGATGCATGAGCCTAAATAGCATATTGCTCCATAACGCACGAGCTTAAACTATATGTTACTCTTGACTCGCATGATTATAAACTGTAAATGGTACCCATCAAAGGTAATGCATGTGATTAAATTACTAACTTACTCCACCAAAGGTAATGCATGTGGTTAAATTGCTAACTTACCCCAAATAAAAGTATTTTATATGGTTAAAATATCAACTACCCTACCTAGTCCAAGGTGGCTAAGCAATGGATACTCTTAGCTCGCATGAGTATAAACTGTGAACGGCATCTCCCCTCCGCCCCCCTAAAATGATGCTTTTTTGAATTACATTATGACTTGATCCCTTTATAAGTATGTAGGTAGCTTAGATATTCTCTAAGTTCAGTTATGAGTTTATTTTAAATTATATTTTTCCTTCATAAAAAAAGTAGATTTTATTGTTTGAGTTTTTTTAATTAGTTTGTTGAGTAAAAAGCAATAGTAATTCTAGTTGTTTGAGTTAATTAGTTTGTTAACTTAAAAAAGTAGTTTAATTAATTTTATTAAGTTTGGATTTTAAGTTTGTTA
>JACGDI010005492.1:374217-438313 GCA_014898725.1 Jacaranda copaia | reverse complement strand
CTCATGTTCTTTAATTCTTCTTTGATAGCCTCCAAAAGTTCCATTGAAGTTTGTAAATTCTCAATTACTTTATTGCTCAATCGAGGAGTATTCCTAATAGCAGCAACTTTCTTTTCAATCTCATGAATTTCAGTTTGAGCAATTTGAAAAAGTTGTTGTCGACATTTCAATGATGAAGAGAATGTAATTAGACTTAATTCCTCTATTACTATAAAAAAGAGAAGAAAACGTATGAATAAAATAAAAAGTAGAATCTAATTGGTTCCTACCTTATCGAAAATGAAAATGAGAATATATGAATAAAACAAAAGAGAAAGAATTATTAGTTGGCAGCCAAAACGTTTTAAAGTCACTTATATATACTTGTTTTATTTCTACACAAGAAACCACTCTCATCGTTTAATGGAGCTCTGTGAGAGGAGAGAGTGAGACTTTCCCGACTACACCTCCATTAAATATGGACTCAAAGATGTGCCATGCTTCATTGCTGCCATCAAAGTAGATAGTTTTATTTTTTAAAGTCCAGTTCCAAGCAACTCCCTAGAGGAGGCCCAAAAAACCGCTACTCAAATTGCTTTATATCACTTCAATGCTACGTTATCTTCTAGATCAATGACTGCTTTCCTCTACTTCTACTAAGGTTCTTCCTCCAGCCATGGTTGAATATTCTAAATCTCATAAGGACCCATCTACTGCTTCACTCCCTACAGTTCTTCTAGTTTCTTTACCACTCAAAATGCAACCTGTTGCTATAGTAAACCTACATTACTTTTTGCCACTTCCTCCATCTCTTCCAACTCCTTTTGGTAATGTATTTATTTATTTTTGTGACCATGTATACTTGCGTGCTATGTATATTGCGACTGCGATCTATGTCACATGCACAACTCTCTCGCTTTTCTCTTACAACAATTCTCAATTGCCCAAATTCAAATTTTGACTTTTAAACTTTGTCCTCCCAAGTAATCAAGGGATTAATATAGACAACATTATTATGCCATGTGCAATATCTAATATTGAAAATTCAATAATTTTAATTTATGTAGTATTTTTGTCAAGAAATGATGCTGCTAATATGGAACCTGTCAACCTAAAGGTACTACTATAGAATTGTGAGGATAATATTCAAACTTCTAAGGTTAATACTATTGTAGTAGGTTTACATGATAAGAAACTTTCAGGTCAACAAAAATTTATTGAGTTTTATGTAACTGGACAAGTCTACTATGGATAGCCATCAATTTTGTTCTTTCATCATTAAAATAATTGTATTATGCTTGGTGAATGTCGCTTTTGAAAATAAAGAAATATATCAATGTATGGCAACCACAATTTTAACTATTTCCTTGGAATGTGATTTTAGGATGACAAGATACATCACTACCAACTTTACTAAGTTTTAACCATTTGTTTCGCTTTCCTTTCATAGATGTGCTGCACATATAAGAATTGGCATTAGCATTTGGATTTGCACAAAATTATGCTACAAGAACTTGTGCATAAAATGAGTCTTGAATGTCCATCATATGAGATGATTAACAAAAAGGATTCCTATTTTATATGCAAATAGGAAATGACACTTTTGAAGGAGGTACTTTTCAAGTTTATTGTTTATTTGACATCTCTTCTATTTTCTATAAATATATATATGGATTCAGTTGAAATGAAATAGGAATTTGGGTTTAGGATTTACTCAAACTTGAACCCCATATGAGGTTCTATATTTGACTTTCTTCCCATTGTCTAGAAGAGATAGCTACAAAAAGTAAAAGAAAAAGGAAAAAATAGAAAAACAAAAATGCAGTAAAGAATTATTTGGCCGTAATTTCTTTGTAGCTTGATTACAGCCAATTGCAAGGTTATTTAAATTAGCTTATTACACTAAGTGATCAAAAAGTCTTTGAAATAGAACTCCCCAAGTTCGCAATTCAAGATCAATACTTTAAAGAAGTCCAAATTTTCAGTTTGCTCTACTAATTGTGTTAGTAGAAATTACATTTGCTTCTAAATTAATTATTAAGATAATTCAATCATAACTTGATCTCACCTTGTTTTATTGAATTTGTAGGACATAGATGGTGTTGATAGAATTTTGCCTATAGAATCCCAATCAATGGATCAAATATCCAACAACCAAACTTCCAGTCCAAGGTAAAGGTTAGTCTCATCATGGAAATATTGCTATGAAGCACCACTAAAGAGCGAAAAAGGTTGGACAATTATATACCAAATTTTTCATCAATCAATTTCTAGATGGGGGATTAATTGAGTGAAACAACTTCTTGTTGGCACAACTAGTAAAGTGAGACCATATCTACTAGGGATAGCCATCAAATTTTTTTTCTGTCCTCATTAAAATAAGTGTATTATGCTTGTTGAATGTCACTTTTGAAAATATTTTCATATCTAAATAAAGCAAGAAATATATCAATATATGGCAACCACAATTTTAACTATTTCTTTGGAATGTTATTTAAAGATGACAAGATACATCACTGCCAACTTTACTAAGTTTTAACCATTTGTTTTGTTTTTCTCTCTTAGATGTGTCGCACATATAAGAATCGACATCAGGATTTAGATTTGCACAAAAATATGCTACAAGTGCCTGTACACAAAATGAGTCTTAAATGTCCATCATATGAGATGATTAACAAAAAGGATTTTTGTCTTATAGGCAAATAGGAAATGACACTTTTGGAGGGGCCAAAGCCAAAAACAAAAACCAAAATAGATTAATTTTGCAAAAGTTACTATGCTTTTAAAGAAAGTAAGAAACTAATAATTTATTGGATGTTGATCTTTGAGTCTCTTGAAGCAGTTATATTCTTTACTTCTTTGTATGCATTATATAATTTTTTTCCATTCAATAAAATATACTTTTGTTTTATTTCTAAATTGCAATGAATTATAATTTATCTATTTCACATGGAAATTAATTATATATTCTAGAAACTATGATGCGGACAAAAAAGCCAAGGTCTTGCATAAAAATACGAATATGGATGCTCATCCGGTAGGTCCATCACAAGGTAATTCTCCATCTGATGATTCAAATTTGCATTCTTGCCAAGTAGAGAAATCAAATTATGGTGATCTTGTTACAAAAACCAATTCAAACCAACCCTCGCTTTATTGAAGGATTGATTTTTTAGCACAAATCAAGTATGTCAACACTTGAATGTTTGTCTGGTGATGCCATGTACTGATGGCAAATGGCTTGCTTATGAAGTTGAGCTACAGCTCATGACAGAACCTAGGGAAGTAGGTCAAGTAACATTTGAAATATAGTTTAGGTTGTAATGGAAGTTTAGAGATTGAGTTGCCCTGCGCTAAGCATCTATATATTTGGCATAGAGGTCACATGCATGGAAGCACATATTATGTTGTGGTGTTGCATTGTATCGATGTAAATAGAATTAGATTAACTAATGGTATTATTAAATATTTTTTTACAACCCACGTAGAGAGTAGTTTAGAATTCCAATTAACTACTTTAGTTAATAATTTGGTTGTTTCTGTAGGGCCTCTAATTTATATATGTTGTTGAGTCTCATAAAGAGCAAATTAATATCCTTGTATTAATAAAGTTCAAAATGAGGACTCCTAGCATAAAGTAATGATTGAGAAATAGGATCGGATTGGCCAATTCAACCAAAAACTGGCCAAGGTTTTGGTCAAGTTTGATAGTTGAAACCAGTTTGTTAAAAACTCAATGCAAATTGGTAAAAAACTAGTTGAATTAGTGAATTGGTTTTATTTTAAAATAGTTATTATTATTTTAAAAAAATAAAGCTAAAAACTAAACAAATAAAAAATCTAAAAGTTACCAATAAAACACACAAGGGGCGGCAAGCACAGTAATAGCAGGGTTATAGGAGTCCATTACATTAATCTGTATTTTCAATCTTCAACTTCTTTTTTTTTCCTTTCATTTTCTCATTTAAATCCTTTCCAAACATCAAATTCCAAACCTATATTCAAGAACTAAGCTTCAAGAATTCGGACCCAAACTTTGAAGGAGGTACTTTTCAAGTTTGTTGTTCATTCACTGTTTCTTTTATTTTTCTTAAATGTGTATGTGGATTTAGTTGAAATGAAATTGGAATTTAGGTTTAGGATTTACTCAATCTTGAACCCCATATGTCATTCTATATTTTACTTTCTTCCCATTGTCCATATGAGATATCTACAAAAAGTAAAAGGAAAAGGAAAAACTAGAAAAAAAAAAATAGTAGTAAAGAATTATTTGGTTGTAATTTCTTTATAGCTTGATTATAATCAATTGCATGGTTATTTGAATTAGCTAATTAAACTAAGTGATCTAAAAGTCTTTGAAACGGTACTCCTCGAGTTCACAAGTAAAGGTCAATACTTGCAAGAAGTCTAAATTTTCAGTTTACTCAGCTAATTTCGATCAATAGAAATGGCATTCTCTTTTAAATTAATTATTAAGAAAATTTGATCATAACTTGATTGCAGTATGTTTTATTGAATTTGTAGGACATAGATGGTGTGGATAGATTTTTGCTTATAGAATCCCAATCAATAGATCAAATATCTAATAGCCAGACTTCAAGTCCAAGGCGAAGGCTAGACTTGTCATGGAATTATTGTTATGAAGCACCATCAAAGAGCAGAGAAGGTCGGAAAATTATATGCCAAATTTGCAATCAACCAATTGCTGGATGGGGGATTTGTAACACCCCTAAAATTTTATCAATTTTATTTATAACATACAATTTTACTATTAATAAATTTTTCTTTGAATTTCATGTTATTAATTATTTTAAAAGTTCTATGGGCTAAATTATAATTTTTGTAGACTTAATTGTGTAAACTTTTAAACAAGTAGGGGTTAATTGTAATTTTCTAAAAATTTGGGGTAAAATTATATAATTTAAAATTTTATAAAACAAATGATGAAAAATTAGATTTTAAGAAACGGGCGGGGCCCTTTCTTCTTCAATTTTTTTCCTTTTTTTTTTCCTTCTTCCTTTTGTTCTCCCTTTTCCTCTCTTTCCTTCCTTCTTCACCGAAGCTACACTACCATCTCCGCCATTCTCAAGTGACCTTTTCACTCCTCCAAACCTACCAACCTCTTCCCCTCACGACCACTAGCACCCTTAACCCCTCAAAACCACTAATTAGGTGGCAGAGCAGCAGCAACGAGAGAGGACCAAAGAACCAATCCACGGTGGTAGCTGGGTTCCTCCATTTTCAATGGCCATTCGCAATTCTGAGTTAGGAAGCCCTTGAAGAGAGAAACGCAATAGTGCCCTTGCATGGTGACTTCAATGATGGCAAGGTGATGATCAGAGCTCAGTGCAGAAAAGAGAAAGTTCATAGTTTTTGGCCTGTTTTGGTGTTTACACTACTCAAAATTGGAAATAAAAGGTGGTATGGAATCATCACAATGAGAAAAACAATCTGGTGGTGAATGTGTATTTTTTGAATGGTAGAGGATGGCGGCCGGCAGCGACGGTCCGACATTCTCTTCATCTCGATGCAATAATCATCCTAGTGCTTTCGATTTGTGATTTTAAGCCTTCATTAGTGAGATTGGATTTTTATTTGAATTATTACATATTATATATATGTGCATACATGCATGTAGTTGTTAATCTTGTCCAGGTTGAGCCTTTGAGTCGATATATGTATTTCAATAATTATTTTCCTATGTGAGAAATAAGGTGATAGGAGATATGATTTTGGACTCATATGTTGGTTAATAATAGATTGAATATAATTTTGATATCAGGAATCATTATAAGTTAAATAATGTTGGAATGAGAATTTGACTAAGGATTTATGCTTGAATGTTGAATCTAGAGAATTTTGAATTGTGGCATATTTTCTTGTTTAGGTGATAACGAGCTACGCAATGATGAATAGTAAATCAATTTTTAACTATTGCTGTTTAGGACTACAATAATTGAGGGTCTCCGACTCTGGATTGTTGCTTGTTAAGCTACTCTTATTTATTGATAACCCCCAAGAGGGTCAGCCAACTTGGCACTTCTCTTTTTCTATCTATGATCGTAATAAGCCTCATTGTAGGTTTTACTATTTTTGAACTATACTCTAAGTTGTGATTGAAATCTGTCTATTATCTGTTATCTGTTATCTAATTGAATACCCCTGTGAGGGTTATCTCTGATATCGTTTCTATTTTTTATCTATTTTGGTGCCCAAAATTTCTGGCTATTATCCATTATTCTGATATCTATCTGTCTCATATTTGAACTGCCTGTACTATATCTATTGCCTTGTCGACATATATATTATCAACTCTACATTTATTGGCTATGTTGGCTTATCTGTATTCTATTTACTATTTTTTTATGCCTCGGTGGCATTCTATTCTGTTCTAATTTGATCTGTTGGTCTAAAACTGAAAGTGTGCTAGGGATTTTCCCCTAAGCATCTGTGTAAGTGGTTAATCTATTAACTATACAGTAAATATATGGGCCAAAGGCCATATTGGGCAATCTGTTTAGTTATGTAAAAGCATGCTAGGGATTTCTCCCTAGATGTCATTGGTATGCTAGAGACTTCCCCTAGTTGCCAATCGTACGCTAAGGATTTTTCCCTGGGCATGAGTGATATGCTAGGGATTTTTTCTTAGGTATCAGCGATGCGTTATACAATCCATACAAGCATTTACCACATACCAAGCTGTTATGCTTAGGTGAATTATCTGTCTATCTGGTACAATGTGAATCTGTAATACATGTCTTATAATATTTTCTTAGAATGCATATGCTTTGGGTTTGATTTACCTTAATGATCTTTGTCTGTCTGTAATTTGTTCCTGAGTTTCCTGTTTGTTTTTTCGTACTGTCTGTCTATTTTTTTGAATTCTATTATATTCAATCTAAAAAATTATGATTTATCAAGCTGAGTTTCTCATTGATAATTACTATTGTTACTTGCACATATCCCTCATTATGTCGTTGGACTTACCCCCCTATATTTCATAATTTTGTAAACAAGGATGTGCTCTAGTGGACATCAAGTTTGGAAGGAAGTATATAGCTATTTTGTAATAAAACTGAAGCTGGAATTAAGTATGGAATTTGTAACTGTTTAGTTGACCTTAGAAACCTTGTGATGTATATATTTTGTTTGAAGATTGTAATATAAGATGAAATGATGGCTTAATCTATCAAAGTCTGTAATATAACTTAGTTCCTTGAACATTTTGGATATTTCTATTTTGTAGTTTGTTTAGTATTATTGAAGTTGTATTAGTGTAAATTTTGAGATATTTGAATTTATGGGCCTACTGTTGAATTATAACTCTGAGAAATAAGTTTGAATCAGAGTAGTATCTCAGCTCAGGTGCTATCCTGAGAGTGGTGGTATCAGAGCCTAGGTTTAGATAACCTAGGTTTAAATGTGTGATAGAACTCTCAGTGACCTCTAATTAGGTTATTTTGAATGTACACTTAAGGTATTAATAGGATTGTTAAGTCATAGCAGGACCGATAATGTATAGTAGGATCCTAAGGCTTAGATTTAGAATTATGTTACTTGATTTTACTAAGAAGAATTCTTGAATTGTTGCAGGATGGACTGCAGATCTAACAAAGGAAAGGCGCCTGTGAATGACCACAACGATAAGACCCTAGAGGACGGGACCAAAGAATCAAAAAAGAAAAGAAAGAATCTCAGAAAGATTTGTCGGATTTTGGAAGAGAAATGTTATGACCAAAATGAGCTTCTTCATTAGGTTTGAGAAGAGGTACGTTTGAAAGGAATATTGGGTGCTTAGGATTATCTACATGATCGAGTCACAGGTGACCTCAAACAAGAGCATTTTTGAGTTGATATCATTGAAGCACAGATCCAAAAGCTTAGCTCCTTACAGGCCAATATGAAGGCAACATTTCAAGCTTTGTAATCTTATTATAGAAAATTGCTATAGGTTCCCCACCCAGTTATAGATGAGATAGGTCGAACATTGTACTAATAATGCAGAGCTATTGATCAGGCCATTGGAGTTAGTCTCGGGATAGACATAGAAGCCGGTCTTTCAAGAATTCACTGGATCCCCACTCCTGATTAACAAAAGGGTCAACAGTAGCAAGAGCAAGCATCAGAATTTGAGGTAGAACCAGAGGTTGAACTAGAAGAGAAATCAGAAGAGGAGTTTTATGAGGAACCAGAAGAAGCCCCCAATGCAGATGTCAACCCAAAACCTCCAGTTGTGACGCCACTTAAGATAGATAATGAAGAAGATCAGTGGACAATAGATGAGATGAATGAGCTATCTAATATTACTGACAAGAAGAAAGATTAGATGTGAGTTTTAACATTGTCATATTATAATATGTTGGCAGGACAGTATTTGATGGCTCCTAGTTATCAAACCTTGTAACCACAACAGACAACTTTATGATTATAACTGATATCTTTTCCCCTTTTTCCTCTGAACATCATATCATTCTATCTTCAACTAGGCATTTTGTTAGCATAGCCAATTTTGCTACCTTTGATTTGTATATACGCTTTTGTAATTTGCTATTGCTAATCTACATTATGCTAATGTATGACTCTTGGAGAAATTATTTTAAACCTTTCTTTTCTATTACAAGTTTTGAAAGTTTACTTAAGTTATAGTATTTTCTTTACTAAAACCTGAATTATTGAAGGGATATTGAAAATTAGGATATTGACTTCAACTTTCAATTTTAGATTAAGATATTCCTGAAATCTTGAGACAAGAATAGCATCCCATAACAGTATCCCTAGACTTGTACCACCCCAATTTGGTCGGTGAGGAAGACCTCTTAGGCAGTAATTTTATGACCACCGCACCCTTAGATAAGGAGTTTCAACTCATTCTCTAGCAGAGCAGAGAGAAGAAGTATCACAAACTCCTTTAGTTAAATAGCCAATGAGACTTGCGTATTAGAGGGTGCTAGAAGTCAGGCCACCAGCTTAACCTGTGGCGGAAGATTGAGCTCTAGAAAGGTTCTTTCATTTTTAGCCCCCTAAGTTCCATTGAGCACCAGATAATTGAAAGGTTGAATAATGAGTTGAAGACCTTGAGGTCATATTTGATACCCTATGCTACCCCAATGAACAAAAGGTTCAATTTGCCACATTCGTCCTAGCGGGATCTACTAGAAATTGGTGGAAAACGATAGATCATTATTGGATAGGCTTAGGAACCTAGAGGGCATGGGATAATTTCACTAAGAATTCACGGATAAATATATACCTCTGATGGTTAAGCACTTTAAGGAACGTGAGTTTATGAATTTGATCAAAGAAAATCAGACTGTTAGTTAGTATGAGGGCAATCTTCAGCCGGCTCAACTAATATGTGCCCTATATTTAGAATGATGAAAGTGGACAAATTCAATGATTTACTCAAGGACTATGGTCAAAGTTGAGATGAGGTCTAGCCATCTTTGTTTACCAAATTTCAATATAGCAATCAGTAAGGCACTGCAACTGAATCAAAGCTGCGAAAAATTAGAAAAATTAAAGAAAAGGGTAAAAAGAAAAAATCTTCTCTAGGCAGACCAAGTGGTACTAGCAAGAAACCATGGAGGCCACAAGCTAAGAGTGCAACTCAGAGGACTACTTGAACAGATGGGATGGTGAATCGAGCTTAAGAAAAAATACTGGTACTATGTAGATTCTATGGGTCAACAAGGCATGAAAAAACAAATTATTAGCAAAAATAGGGTAAATGCCTACGGTATGGTAGTAGCCAGCATCTTCTGAAAGATTGCCCAGGGAAGAAAGGCCCAATTCCAATAGAAAAAGGAAAGTAGAAAATCCAAGCCCGGGCCTATGCCCTCATTGGAGAAGATGCACTGGACCCTAATGAGGTAGTAAAAGGTATGATCCCAGTGCTTCCCATTCTTTTATATCTATTGAATTCTCTGTAAAACTGAACATAAAACCTGAAACTATGGTATATCAAGTAAAAGTGAGAACGCCTTTGGGAGTAGGACTAATTATTGATATCATGTATCGAGATTGCCTGATTGTGATTAAAGGTCAAGTGTATCTAGCCAATTTAATACAGATGTTTATACAAAGATATGATGTAATTCTTGGAATGGATTGGCTGTACAACCACCAAGCACAAGTGAATTATTTCACTAAGTGCATAACACTCGGGGGAGGGACATTGATATCTTCATATCCTTCTGTAGATAAAACCCCTCTAATACCGATCATATTAGCTATAGAAGCTAGGTAGATTTTGAATGAGAATGGGCAAGGATTCCTAGCATACCTCATCAACAAACCTAAGGACACAGTTAGAATTGAAGAAACAGAAGTAATAGCAAAATACCCTGAAGTATTTCCTAAAGAGTTTAACTCACTACCCCCTAACAAGGAAATAGAGTTTGTTATTCATACTCTCTTGAGGGCTATGCCATTTTCTAAAATTCCATACTGGATGGCACCTACCAAACTTAAGAAATTGAAGAGTCAGCTGCATGAGTTGTTAGAGAAGACATTTATCCAACCCAGCAAGTCGCCTTGGGGAGCTCTAGTGCTATTTGTCAAGAAAAAAGATGGGTCTATGAAAATGTGCAACGATTATCGAGAATTGAATAAGGTCACTATTAAGAACAAGTATCCACTACCCCACGTGGAAGAGTTATTTGACCTCCTGTAGAGATCAAGAATCTTCTCAAAGTTGGATTTAAGGCAAACGTATTATCAGCTGAAGATCAGAGAAGAAAATATTCCAAAGATGGCTTTCAATTCTCAATATGGCCACTATGAATTTGTGGTGATGCCATTCGGCCTAACCAATGCCCTAGCAACATTCATGGATTTGACGCACCAAATATTTAGACCCTATTTAGATTAATTTGTGGTCATCTTTATTTAAGACATCTTGGTTTTCTCTAAGTCCAAAGAGGAGCACAAGAAACACTTACACATAATTTTGAAGACCCTAAAAGAACATCAGATATATGCTAAGTTCAGTAAGTGTGAGTTCTAGACAAAGAAAGTAGCCTTCCTAGGTCATGTAATCACCTAAAATGTGATTATTAACTAGAAAAGACCTAAAAGTGTTACGGAGATTCAAAGCTTTCTGGGATTGGCTAATTACTATTGAAGATTTGTTCAAAACTTCTCCAAGATAGCAAGCCTACTAA
This sequence comes from Jacaranda copaia, assembly GCA_014898725.1. Classification (NCBI taxonomy): domain Eukaryota; kingdom Viridiplantae; phylum Streptophyta; class Magnoliopsida; order Lamiales; family Bignoniaceae; genus Jacaranda; species Jacaranda copaia. The sequence continues at coordinate 427,172 of JACGDI010005492.1, read as the reverse complement.
CCAAGTTGAACTAGAAAGATAAGCCATTTATTTGGAATGAAGAATGTGAGAAGAGCTTCCAAGAATTGAAGAATCGTTTGACTACAGCACTAGTATTAGCCCTTCTAGATGGGTTGAAAGATTTTGTGGTATATACAGATGCCTCACATAAAGGGTTAGGATGTGTGTTAATGCAAAAAAGGCATGTTATTGCCTGCGCATCCAAGAAGTTAAAGCTTCATGGGGAAAACTACCCCACACATGATCTGGAGTTGGCAACAGTTATCTTTGCACTATCGAAATGGAGGCACTATCTTTATGGGGCTACATTTGAAGTGTACATAGATCACAAAAGCCTCAAGCATCTACATTCGCAAAAGGATTTGAACATAAGATAGCGAAGATGGATGGAATTTTTGGAAGATTATGACTTTTCCATCAACTATCATCCTAGAAAAGTGAATGTAATAGCCGATGCTCTGAGTTGAAAAGTAGAAATGGCTCATCGAAAAGGCATAAATACATCAAAAAAGTTGAAAGCAAGTGTTATGATAAAATAAAAACAACAAGTCTAGATTGTAGGAGTGAGAGTACAACTGAAACTATATGAAGAAATTCAGCAAGCTTAAGCTAGAGAAAATTGGATGTTGAAACAAAAAGAGATGGTTAAAAGCTCTATAGAGTTTGAATTCAACACGGATAGCCAAGGTATCCTACTTTATAGAAATTGAATCTACGTACCAGAAAAGATAAAGGAAGGATATTGGAAGAGGCACATCGAATAAGATACACCGTGCATCCTGGAGGAATGAATATGTTCCAAGACTTAAAGAAACAATTCTGGTGGAATGGTATGAAGAAAGAAGTAGCAAACTTTGTGTAGAAATGCTTGACCTATTAGTTGGTGAAGGTAAAACACCAGCAACCATCAAGTTTGTTACAGCTACTTCCCATCCTATATTGGAAATGGGAACAAGTGACTATGAACTTTGTGACCGGTCTACCAAAGGCTAAAGAAGGTTATGATAGTATTTAGGTTGTAGTAGATCAACTAACAAAGTCCTCACACTTTTTACCAATCGGGACTGACTATATGGTCGAGAAATTGGTATAATTATACCTTAAGGAGATTATCAAATTGCACGGAATCCCGGTGAGTATTGTATCTAATAGGGACCCTAAATTTACATTAAGTCTTTGGAAAAGTTTTTTGAGATATCGAGGAACAAGATTGCAATTTAGTTCAACAGCTCATCCTCAGACCGACGAACAATTGGAAAGAGTCATTTAGATTTTGGAAGATATGTTGCAGGCATGTGTTATGGACTTTAGTGGAAATTGGACTTGACATCTACCTCTAATTGAATTTGCCTATAATGATAGCTATTAGTCTGTTATTTAAATGGCACCATATGAAGCATTGTACAGTCAAAAGTGTCAATCCCCACTATATTGGGATTTATTGGAATATAAAAGTACCACCAAAGAGTCTCTAGAGATTATAAGGCCTGGACTAATCCAAGAGACTACAGAAAAGGTGCACATTATAAAACAATAGATGCAGGCTGCTCAAGACCAACAGAAGAGTTATGCTGATAGACGAAGAAAAGACCTAGAATTTGAGATTGGTGATTGAGTGTTTCTCAAAGTGTTGTCGTGGAAAGGGATCAAAAGAATAAGCAAAAGTGTAAAACTAAGTCCAAGATACATGTGGCCATATGAGATATGCGAAAACATTGGACCAATGGCTTATTGTCTAGTGTTACCCCAGAGTTTAGCCAGAATACATAACGTCTTTCACATGTCACAGCTACGGAAGTATTACCCATATCCATCTCATATCATATCTCATGAACACATAAAACTAGAAGGTGACCTAATATACAAGGAGCAACCAGTTCGTATCATAGATAAAAAGTTCAAAGAGCTTAGGAATCGAAAGATCCCTCAGGCGAAGGTACAGTGGCACAATCACAATGTTGAGGAAATAAATTGGGAATAAGAGGATCTCATGCGCCAACAATATCACGAGCTGTTTCAATATTCAGGTGAGAATCTAGGGGCCAAATTCTTTTAAAGGAGGAGGTCTGTAACAACCCTAAAATTTTATTAATTTTATTTATAATATACAATTTTATTATTAATAAAAAATTTTATGAATTTTACATTATTAATAATTTTAAAAGTTTTGAGTGTTAAATTATAATTTTTGTAGACTTTTGAACAAGTTAGGGTTAATTGCAGTTTTTTAAAAATTTAGGGTAAAATTGCATAATTTAAAATTTTATAAAAAAACAATGATGAAAAATCAAATTTTAAGAAATGGGCAGGGCCCTTTCTTCTTCATTTTTTTCTTCCTTTCTTTTTTCTTTTTTTTTTCTTTCTTCCTTTTCTTCTCCCTTTTCCTCTCTTTTCTTCCTTCTTCACTGAAGTTACACCACCATCTCCAGCCATTCTCTGGTGGCCTTTTCATCCCTCCAAACCCACCAACCTCTACCCTACACCACCACTAACACCTTCAACCCTTGAAAAGCACCAACCGAGCAGCAAAGCAACTCCAACGAGAGAAGATCGAAAGAGCCAATCCACGGTGGTAGCTAGGCTCTTCCATTTTTGACAACTATTCATAATTTTGAGGGTCAGGTTGGGAAGCCCTTGATGAGAGAAACTCAATGGTACCCTTTCATGGTGACTTCGACGATAGCAAGGCAGTGATTGGAGCTCGATGGAGGAAGGAGAAAATTGAAGATTTTTGGCCTATTTTGGTATCTACACTGCTCAAAATTGGAAATAGAAGGTGGCATTGGAATCCTTGTGATGAGAGGAATAATCTGGTGGTGAAATTGTATTTTTTAGTTACGACAGTCCGACAACGGTGGAGAGCCAATCTCCTCGTCTTGATGCAATGATCATCCTAATACTTTTGATTTATGATTTCAAGCCTTTATTAGTGAGATTAGATTTTTATCTAATTTATTGCATGTTATATATATGTGCATGCATGCATGCATGCAGTTGCTAGTCTTGTCCAGGTCGAGCCTTTGAGTTGATATATGTATTTTAATGATTATTTTCCTATGCGAGGAATAAGGTGATGAGAGATATGATTTTGGACTCGTATGTTGGTTAATAATAAGTTGAATATAATTTTGATACCGGGAATCATTATAAGTTAAATAGTATTGGAATGAGAATTTGACTAAAGATTTATGGAAGAATGTTGAATTTGGAAAATTTTAACTCGTGGCATATACTTTTGTTTAGGTGACGATGAGCTAGGCACCGACGAACAGCAGATCAATTTTTTATTATCGCTGTTTGGGACTACAAGAGTTGAGGGTCTTCCACTCTAGGTTGTTGCTTGTTAAGCTACTCTTATTTGTTGGGAACCCCGTGAGGGTTGGCCAACCCGGCACTTCTCTTTTCCTATCTGTGATTGTAATAAGCCCCTTTATGGGTTTTACTATTTTTGAACCATACTTTAAGCTGTGATTGAAATATGTCTATTATTTGTTATCTAATTGAATACCCCTATAAGGGTTATCTCTAATATCGATTCTATTTTATGTCCATTCTTGCACCTAAAACTTCTATCTGTTATCTATTATTCTGATATCTACTTATCTCATATTTGAACTACCTGTACTGTATCTATTTCCTTGTCAGCAAATCTATTATTAGCTCTATATTGATTGGCCATACTATCTTATCTGTATTTCATTTACTATTTTCTATTGCCTCAATAGCATTCTATTCTGTTCTAATCTGATTTATTGGTCTGAAATTGACAGTGCGCTAGGGATTTCCCCCTAGGCATTTGTATAATCAGTTATTCTATTATATATACGATGAATATATGGGCCAAGGGCCATACTGAGGGATTTATATGGTTATTTAGGGGCATGCTAGAAATCTCTACCTAGATGTCACCGGTACACTAAGGATTTCCCCTTAGGTGCCAACTGTATGCTAGGGATTTCCCCTTAAGTACGAGCAATATGCTAAGGATTTCCCCCTAGGTATCAGTGGTACGTTATACAATCCGTATGGGCATCTGTCATAGACCAAGATATTATGCTTAGGTGAATTATCTAGCTATCTGTTATAAGGTGAATCTACAATGCATGTCTTATAGTCTTTTCTTGGAATGCATATGATTTAGGTTTGATTTGCCTAAATGATCTATGTCTGTCAGTAATCTGTTCCTTAGTCTCCTGTTTACTTTTCCATACTGTCTGTCACTTTTTCTGAATTTTGTTACATTCAATCTAAAAAATTATATTTTATCGAGTTCAATTTCTCATCGATAATTATTGTTGTTACTTGCACATATCCCTTACTATGTCGTTGGACTTACCCCCTCTATATTTCATAATCTTTTAGACATGGATAGGCTCTGGTGGACGTTAAGTTTGGAAAGAAGTATATAGTTGTTTGTAATAGAACTGGAGTTGTAATTAAGTATGGAATTTGTTACTATTTAGTTGACCGTAGAAACCTTGCGATGTATATATTTTGTTTGAAGATTGTAGTACAAGATGAAAATGATGGCTTAATTTATCAGAGTCTATAATATAATTTAGTTCCCTGAACACTTTAGATATATCCATTTTATGGTTTGTTTAGTATTGTTGGAGTTGTATCACTATTAATTTTTAAATATTTCAATTTATGGGCTTACTATTGAATTATAACTTTGAGAAATAATTTGAATCAGAGTAGTACCTCAGCTCAAGTGCTATCCTGAGAGGGGACGCCACAGGATTAATTAAGTCAAACATCATCTTGTTGGCACAACTAGTAATGTGAGACCATGTCTACTAGGGATAGCCATCAATTTTTTTCTATCAGCATTAAAATAATTGTATGATGCTTGCTGAATGTCACTTTTGAAAATATTTCATGTCTAAATAAAGCAAGAAATATATCAATATATGACAACCACAATTTAAGTATTTCTCTAGAATGTAATTCAAGGATGACAAGATACAGCACTAACAACTTTACTAAGTTTTAATCATTTGTTTCTCTGTCCTTTCATAGATGTGTTGCACATACAAGAATTGGCATCAGGATTTGGATTTTCACAAAAATATGCTACAAGGGCTTGTACATAAAATGGGTCTTGAATGTCCATCATATGAGATGATTAACAAAAAGGATTTATGTCTTATATACAAATAAGAAATGACACTTTCGAAGGGGTTGAAGCCAAAAATGAAAAGTAGGCACAAATTAATGCTAAAAAGGTTACTATGCTCTTAAAGAAAGTAAGAAACTAAAATTTATTGTATGTTGATCTTTGAGTCCCTTGAAGTAGTTATATTCTTTACTTATTTGTATGCATTATATACTTTTTTCCATTCAATAAAATAGTCTTTAGTTTTCTTTCTAAATTGCAATGAATTATAATTTATTTGTTTCTCATGGAAATTGATTATATATTCTAGAAATTAAGAGATAGACAAAAATGGCCAAGGTCCTGGATGAAAATATGAATATGAATGCTCTTCTGGGAGGTCCATCACAAGGTAATTCTCCATCTAATGATTCAAATTTGCCTTCTTTCCAAGTAGAGAATTCAAATTGTGATGATCCTGTTACAACAACCAATTGAAACCAACTCTTGCTTTATTAAAGGATTGGTTTTTCAATGTAAATCAAGTACGTCAACACCTAAATGTTCGTCTAGTGATGCCATGTACTAATGGAAAATGACTTGCTTATGAAGTTGAGCTACTGCTCATGACAGAACCAAGAGAAGTAGGTCAAGTCATATTTGAAATATAGTTTGGGTTGTAATGGAAGTTCAGAGAATAAGTTGACCTCCACCAAGCATCTATATATTTGGCATAGAGGTCACATGCACAGAAGCACATATTATGTTTTAGTGTTGCATTTCATCATTGTAAATAGAATTAGATTAAGTAATGATATTATTAAATGTTTATTTACAACCCATGTAGAGAATAGTTTAAAATTCCAATTAACTACTTTAGTTACAAATTTGCTTGCTTCTGTTGGGCCTCTAATTTATATATGTTGCTGAGTCTCACAAAGAGCAAATTAATATCCTTGTTTTAATAAAGTTCCAAAAGAGGACTCTTACCGTAAAGTATAAACTATTTTGAACTATTAAATAATGATTGAGAAATAGGATTGAACCAGTCAGTTCAGCTAGGAACTAGCCAAAGTTTCAATCCAATTTGATAGTTGAAACTAATTTGCTAAAAACTCAATGCAAATCGGTAAAAAAATCGATTGAATTGGCGAATTAATTTTATTTTAAACCAATTATTATTGTTTTTTAAAAAATAAAAATAAAAGCTAAAAGCTAAACAAAAAAATCCCTAAAACTTACCAATAAAACATACCACAAGCAACGACAAACATAGTGATAGCAAGGTTACAAGAGTCCACTGCATCAATTTGTATTTTCAATCTTCATCTTACTTTTTTTTCCTTCCATTCTCTCATTTAAATCCCAAGGATGGTAGTGAGGCAGGTTTGGAACAGGTTTAGCTCACCCCATACCTCGCTCCACACCATCATACCTTGCCCCATCTAGGCCCGCCCTGCCCCACCCCGCTTGTCCTGTCGAGTTGGCCAGTTAAACTTGCCAATCTAAAAAGAATTAGAAAAATTGGAATCATTGAATCAGAGTATCAAATCAGAACTACTTGAAAGTAATTAAAATTCAAATTTCAAGTATAAAAATGAAAAAATCATGCAAATAAGATAAGATTCTAAAAGCAAAATAGTAGACAAGAGTTGAATTAAAGTAATAACCAGCACAACATCCAACTTTTTATACACTGTGAGTTTGTGACAGTAAATTGAAACAAAAAAATTCAAAATTTTTAAGTCCAATAAGCTTCTACCATATAGTTTTAAACTATTTGGGAAGTGAAACCTTAAACTATTTGGTTTAGACATTATTTTAATTAAAAAAATATAAAATAAATTATATATAATATATTTATTATTATATATAATATTTATATGGGCGGGGTGGGTTTGTGGTGGGGTCAGTAAATCCCATATCCTGCCCCAAATAATTCGGGTTAGGAAAATTACGCCCTAAACGCATCCCATTTCAGACAAGTTGAGCTCAGGTTTGAGTTTAGCCCTGCGACAATTCCATCCCTATTAAATCCTCTCCAAACATCAAATTCCAAACCTATATTCAAGAACTAAGCTTCAAGAATGAGGACCCAAGCTTTGAAGGAGGTACTTTTCAAGTTTATTGATCATTTGTTGTTAATTTTATTTTCTTTAAATAATTATATGGATTCAATTGAATGAAATGGGAATTTAGGTTTAGGATCTACTCAAACTTGAACCCTATATGAGGTTCTATATTCAACTTTCTTCCCATTGTCTTGAAGAGATATCTACAAAAACTAAAAGGAAAAGGAAAAAATACAAAAAGAAATAAGTAGTAAAGAATTATTTGGTTGTAATTTCCATGTAGCTTGATTATAGCCAATGGCAAGGTTATTTGAATTAGCTAATTAAACTAAGTGATCAAAAATTCTTTGAAATGGGACTCCCTGAGTTTGCACTTTGAGTCCAATACTTGAAAAAAGTCCAAAATTTCAGTTTGCTCTACTATTTTGTATTAGTAGAAATGGTATTTGCTTTTAAATTAATTACTAAGATAATTTGATCATAACTTTCTCTTCTAATCCACTAGCATCACACTAGACTTTAAAGACTTTGTCTAGGACTAGAGCATTAGTAAATTTCTCTTTGATGATATTAAAACTTCTCTCAACATCTTCATTCCACTTAAACTTGCATTTCTTCAGCAAATCAATAATGGGAGCCATGATCTTGCTGAAGTGGTGAATAAATCGTCAATAAAGAGTTGGCAACCTATGGAAACTCCACACTTCACTTACTGTTTTGGATACTGGCCACTCTCGAATAGCTCGCACTTTATCCTCGTCAACATGAATATCATCAGCACTAATAATAAACCCAAGAATAGTAATTCAGATGTTATAAAGCTGCACTTGTTGAGGTTTATGCAGAGCTTATTCTATTGTAAGACAATCAACACTTCTCAATGGTGTAATAAGTGTTCTTCTTGAGAACAGCTATTTATCAAGATGTCATCAAAGTGTACTAAAACAAACTTGTAACACCCAAAATTTTGACATCTTAAAATATAACAAAATATGAAATCAATATATTTAGCTAGATTAATTTGGTTTAGATATAACTAAAGCCTATAAATAAATATTTACAATTAAGGAATTAAATTGTAAATGTGAGAAGGACCATATTATCCAAAATTATGAAGTTTAGAGGTCAATTTGGGAAAGTTGTTGTGGACTTCAGAATAATTAAATTTGAACCCAATCCAAAAATAGAAATGTTACGGGCCAGTTAATGTGTAAAAGTTGAAGGGTTTAATTGAAAATATGAAAAGGCTAAAAAATACATTTATATATATAGGATTAAGGATGAAACTTTATCAAATTTCCAAAATTTACCCAAAGCTTACCCCACCAGCGAGTCACCAAAAAAGGACCTTGAAACTCAAAACTAAAATCAATATTAGCTTCCTCTAGCCAATAGAAGCACAACCATACCAAGCACGGCCAAAAACAACCAATAAAATGGTCAAAAAAAGAAGGTGACGGCAAGCACGCAGTGAGTTTGGTGGTTCTCTAGCATATAGTGATAGAAAATGGCTAGGTTTTGATGGGTTTTAGTCACACCAGCATGGGCAAGGTGATGGTGGAGGTAATTTGGAGAAACACTAAACGATGATGGGGATATTGATAAAGGTGGTGATGGCGGTGCCTAAGGCTTACTGATGGATTTTTAGCACAATTGATCAACTAGATAGTGGTGAATTGAAAAATTAATTTGGGGTTTTGTTCCTAGCATTGAGACGCATCAGGTGGCAATGGTGGTGGTCTTCATCTTTGACAGCAGTACGTGCGGTGATATTTCGATAGTTTATGTAGAATTGAATCCTAGATTCATTTGGGCTATTCCTAGCTTGAAATTAGATCTTGATTCTATCCAATTTGGGTAAATTTCTTAATCAAATTTTAATTTGATTAATTCACCTAATGTGATTGAAGTTTTGAATTCAAATCTAATCCTAATATGAACTACGATCATTAAACTATAATTTAGTTCAAGCCTGATTGCTTGATTCCTTCCAATTTATGTGTTGCAAAACTCACCACACATCGTCCCTTACACTGGATATGGTCCTTATTTGATTATGATTTATGATCCCATGTGAAATTGGCAATTATGTGTGGTAAATAGATTTTGAAGTATATTACTCTATTATTGCCATATCTATCTTGGAATAAGCCTGATGCTGAATTACTAACTATTTGCTTTCCATGGTGAACTCATGTGTTAATCAAAATGATGTTAGACATTTCACATGATATAATGAACAAATAATACCCTTGGGGGTAGGCCCTGGGATCGATTACAAAAGACGGTTAGGCAAAATAGTCCTCAATGATAAATTTTTTGGCTGATACTTGTACAAGATATACATATAGTCCCTACTCATACGCTAACTAGAGATAGCCACCTAGAGCGAGATTAGGCATACTGCTAGCCATAGCTAGAGTATGCGTATGTGCATTTAAGTAACCAAGTCAATCACATGGAAACTTGGAAAGATAAGGATTTTTATGTTTTCAAGAATGGAGTGACAATGTAGGAGAACCACCAACAACTTTTACTTGAAAATGTGTGCTAAAATATTGTAATTAATTAATTTCTCAGCTTGATGTCTATGCTTTGAAACTTGAATATTTGTGAAGTCTCATCGCCAGTGTGGGACGGTGATGGGATAGATCACTTGAAACTTTGACTAAAATCTTCTCTTGTAGCTTCTAGAAATTTTAATACCTCTATATGCCCTTATATAGTATTTGTGAAATTGTCACTCTATTGTTATCACTACGCTATCTCACTAAGTCGTTTAAACTTACCTTGTTTGTACTATTTCTTTTTGTTATTTACCCCAGATAAGGCCGAGTGATAAAGATAGACCAACCTTGGTGATACATAAGCTAATAAAGATGGTAGAAAAGCTACACATGGTTTATGAAATTTTGGTTTATAGTTGTACCTTTATTAGATGTCACTTGTAGAAATTAAATACTTTGGATTTTCATAAATGTATTTTCTATTATCCAGAAAACTTGTGGTATGTATTTGATTAGCCTCCCGATTGGGAGCAAGCACCTCCTAGCCAGAGCACTACAAAAATTTACAATAATGGGCACAATACTTGATTCATCAATCATATAAAAGTACTAGGAGCATTAGTTAAGCCGAAAGGCATCACTAACCATTCAAATAGTTCATCTTGTATCTTAAATGTAGTCTTCCTTTCATCTCTTGGTCAAATTCTGATTTGATGGCATCTACTGGGATGATCAATTTTCAAAAAGATAGTTGATCCATCTAATTGATCAAGTATATCTCCAATCGAGGAATGGGAAACTTGTATCCTACTTTGATCTTGTTGATAGCTCTACCATCTATCTACACACATTCACCAACTTCTATCTTTCTTTGGTGTCAACAAGGTTGGAACTACACAAGGACTCATGCCTTCCTAGATATGTCCTTTCTGCAGCTACTCTTCAACGTTTTCCCAAAAAATTTTATTTTCCCTTGGAATCATGCGATACTGTAATAGGTTTGGCAAGTTAGCCCTAGGAATGAGATCAATATGGTGTTGAATGTTGAGCATTGGTGGCAATCCTAGGGGTAGCTCCTTAGGTATAATATCTTTGAACTCTTCAAATAACAAGTGTATATCTTCAGGAAGTTGTTTCTCTAGCACATCCTTTATAGCAATCAAGACTCCCTTTATTATAAGAAATGAACTAGTTGAGTTTCTCTATAGGCAACCTCAAGCTCCTTCTTTGAATAAGTTAGTGTTAGGAAAGATTGACCTTTCACTTTAGAAGCTTTAGCTTCAAATGTCTTATTCAACGGCAACAAGGTCATCTTCACTCCATTTGTCGCTAATTTATATGTATTCTCTCATCCAAAATGATGCATTTTCTTGTCAAATTTGCATGTTCTTTTTCACTTCGTTTGATGTGAAATTAGATAAAGAACTTGCATCTACAAGGGTGGAGTTATATTTTTTGAACACCAAAGCATGGTATGTTATGATTTTTTAGGGTTTATTTCCAAATGAAATAGGCATGGTAACTTTCAATTGTAATTTTCCAAAACATAAAATGAGCTTGAGAATAAAATATATTTAGAGAATCTAATTTATCAAAAAGCAATTACGAGAAAACTTATGAAATTTATGGAGATAAATTCACATGCAAAAATCTTGAGAAGGTTAAAGGATTACCTTTCAATGAATGATATTCAGTTGCATATCTTAAAAAATATGAAATTAGACTAATTTAATTTATATTTCTAAATGTTTATCAAGTTGCTAAAATTTTGATCGAAGAAAATAATCATAATATATCAATGCAGCAAAATATTGTTGTCCATGTATATTGAGGTCACAAATATAGAATAACATAATATTATAAATATTACTACCTGTTGTAATATCCACTTCTTTTCCTAAGAGGTGATATAGAATGACACGAAATATTCAAAAAAAAGTTACCAAAACATCTATTAATAATGCAATCCAAAGGAATGAATCTATCTAAGGGACTCCTGCAAGTAGTGCAACTATTGTTGGAGAACAGCAAATAAATTTATATCTTATTTTCTAGTTTATTCCATTGTTTATTGTTCTTATTTTGGGAAGAGATAATTGTTTTTTTTTCCCTGTTAACATACGAAGTTTAACCAATACAAAAAAATAATTTGTAAAGCACTTATACAACTAAAAATTTGAAATATTAAATAATGTGAATATATATAAACAAAATATATTTTCATTTATAGAAAAAATAAATATAAAATAATAATAATAATAATAATAATAATAATAATAATAATAATAATAATAATAATAAGAAGAAGAAGAAGAAGAAGAAGAAGAAGAAGAAGAAGAAGAAGTCATGTACATCATACGTGTGCGCCTTTCTAGCGAACTAAGAAGCATATAGATCCGGCAGCCCTTTTCATGGACTGAATCTTTCCTTCAATACAAAACAATTGCAGCCTTTTCCATCACGAATTAGTTCCAAAAAAAAAAATAGAAAGACAAGGCACAATTTCATTACTCTAGAATGTCCAATTTATCATAACAGAATAAAATTATACCACTGATTTCAAAATCTAATATATATATATGAAGTAAAATGATGCTAACTCAATCTTAAGTATGTTTTTTAAGTGGTAACGATGTGGATAAATTGGTTTTATTCATATTTACCATGTAAATAAATTCTCTATATAAGATATGTAACTTCTCGCAACATATTCTCATATATAATATACATATAATTTTTTATATATAATTTTTGTAATTTCTTTTTATATTGTCTATTTTATTCCTTTTCCCTACATCAACATATGCAAATATAATATATATATATATATCATATATACATAACATATAAACTATTATGTATCATATAAAAGACTATAATAGTTCATCTTTTGTTACTTTATATCTAATATTGATAAATATTCAATATATATAATTTTTATATTAATTTTTGTAACTCCTTGTTTTAATATATAGTTTTTTCACTCCTTTCTATATGTATTGTCTAATAGCTTCTTCTAATATTTGTCATTTGCATTCTCAAATTTGATTTTTTGAATAATTATGGACAAACATACACACATACATATATATACGTGTGTATAACTAGGTATATACATAAATCTATTTATCAATACAATTTAATCGACATTTCTTACTTAAAATAAAAATTCTAACAATAGTTTATATTAAAAATAATTTAAACAATAACTTACTATTTCAAAATAGAACAATATGTCTATTTGTTTTCCCATCCACCTCTATAAAATCATTCTCTTTGTAAAATAAACTTTGTTTTTCTTGAAAATGCATATATTTTATAATATTTATATTATTTTTCAATATCTTTAATTTTATATTTATGAACCACGATCATTTAGAAAAAATTTGAGTCCTTATTTAAGTAATTTCTTTTTTTATTTGGTAGTGATGTAAATAAGTTAATTTTACTGATTTTTTTCCACACCAACATATTTTTATATTTAATATCCTATCCAAATTTATAATACTAATATAAAAAACTATATTAATTCATTTTTATAGCTACAATGTTTAATTTTAGTAAATACTCAATTAAACTCTCTCTCTCTCTCTACACACACACATTAACATATATGTAATTTTTTATAATAATTTTTATAACGCTACTAATATATATTTTTTGTAACTCCTTATTGTATTTTCTAATATTTATATTTTTTAATATAATTATGGATGAAAATATACATATAGATATTGTTAAGCATATATATAGATGTATCTATCAATATTGTAATTTAATTAATATGTCTTGCTTCATATATAGTATACATATATAAACTTTTTATATATGGAGTATCATATTAATATTGTAATTTTTAATATAATTATGGATGAAAATATACATATAGATATTGTTAAGCATATATATAGATGTATCTATCAATATTGTAATTTAGTTAATATGTCTTGCTTCATATATAGTATACATATATAAACTTTTTATATATGGAGTATCATATTAATATAGAATTTATTATAATTTAATTTTAAGTATTATATTATGTTATTCTATTAGTTATTTCTTATCCATAATTTAACATTTTAATTAAGTTAAGTTATAGGTGGGAATATAAATATATGAACTAAAATATTCTAGACACACAACTTACTATTTAGAAATATAAAAATATTTATCTTCTATTTTCTCCAACTATATACGATTATTTTCTTAGTATGTTAAAATTTAATTCTTTTTTTTCTTGAAGATGCATGTATGTGTAACGCTTATATTTTTTTCTAATGTTATAATTTTATGCTAATGAATCAATTTAATTTATGTATATATAAAATTAAGTCCCAATTTTATGGTAAGTTATAATATTTTGTCTTCTATTACCTAAGTTCATTTTTCAACGTGGAATTTTTTAATTTTTCCAAACCAGATTATTGTTAAAATGATATTATTTATTTTATCTTCTACTATATTTTGTGAATAGCTTATTGAATTTATAAAGTGATATGACATTTACCCATTAATTTTTGTGTGGAAATATATTAACGTATGGGATTTGATCTGATGATATATAAATCATATTTATATAAAATATTGTTATATCTCAATTTGCATAATCAATTATATTATATTAATAAAATTTTTAATTTTTAAGTGTTATATTTGTAATTTTTATAAAAAAATTAATATTTAAATTATAATTTAAATTAAATAAAATAAAATTTTAAACTTTCTGCCCAGTGGAATGCACGGATTAATAACTAGTTTATCGTAAAATGCAAACATCAACCCTGGGCTAATCAAAATCCAACCTCGGTGGTCAACTCCATGATGGCACTTACAATATCTCCATTCCGAGTCCTGAGAGCCTTGACAGCCTTGGTCCTCGACGCCCCAGCTTGTGTCGTAACCAAATCAATGTCACGAGGCTCAACACCCATCTCGTCTACCTCCTCATCTTTCTCATTTGCTTGGGCATGCAGATGTTGCCTGGTGACTATTTCTAACTTGGCCATCACAGAAGCCACATCAGGCATCCTCTAAGAGCTCAAATCGTCAATGTTAGTCTCTCTTAACTAGGTCTTGGAATTTGGGTTCTTGAAAACATCTGCTTTTGAGATGAAAAACAATATGGTTTTGGTTCTGTGAATCATGACCTTATTAACACCTGTATCGGGTTTCTTTCCAAGCTTCAACATGGCCTTACGACTCTTCTTCTCACTTCTATTTTGCTTTGGAACTTTCATTAGCGCTTGAAGTGATATAGAATATAGAGATAATCTTGGTTGAAATAATGTTTTGGAAGACTTTCTACACATAGGAGATATTTAATAAATAACAAGTCTTATTCTTTAGATTTTTTCTTTTCAGATAAATATTACATTATTTATTATTTTAAATTTTACATTATTTGTAGAAAATTAGATGTTATTTTACATTATATTTTAGAGTGTTAGGAGTTTCAGAGATAAGCATAGATTTTTCATATTCCTATCTTTCAGAAGGCTATGATTCTTTAAGAGACCTATAAATAGGCTCACATATGTAGTTTGTCAGACACAACTTGAGTAGTAGATTTCTTTGGTTTTCTCTCTACAAGAAAGTTCTTTTACTTTGTTTTAAGGCTTGTTGTGTACAGACTTTCTTTTATTCAAGTTTTTCATGCAACAACTTGTTTTCATTTCTTATTTTTTCCTCCCAGATTTTACTTGCAGCATTAGTTTGGCATTAGAGTAGGTTTAGCCTTTCCTAATGGCTAATGCATGAGTAATTGGTGGTTCGCAAAATAATCAAATGGTTTATGAAGATAAGCCTTCCCCAACCATGCAAGAAAAAATTCATGCATTGAGAGAATTTCTTAATCGTAGATTAGAGGAGATAAATTTATGTGTAGATGTCCTCAACACAGATAGGAGGTCAAGGAGTAAAGTTGTGAAGTTTGCCCAAGCACCCCAGCTAGTTAGACGTGATCCTACTCATTAATGTTATTATTTTTTCAATGTGGAAGATTTAGAAGAGGAAGAAGATGAAGATATTAAGATGTTTAATATGGGATGAGGAAATCAGCATGATCGAATCTAACGCCCTGCTAAAGATGAAAATTTTCACCTAAAGATAAATCTCCCATACTTTTAATGGCATTTTGAATATTGAAGAAACTATGGATTGGCTTGTAGAAGTAGCTTTGATTATTTGGAGATTCATTAGGAGCATAGAGTTAAATTAGTAGCTTACAGACTAAAGGGAGTTGCCTCTACTTGGTGGGAATGTCTACAAGACACAAGGGGATGTGACGGTAAAGGATGAGTCCGAATAGAGTACCGAATAAAGCAATTACTAAAGGCTCACTTTTTATCCCCAATTATGAGCAGTATCTATTTTTGCAATACTAATGGTGTCAACTAGGAGATAGATTGGTGCATGAATACCCCATAGAATTCTTGTGGCTTAGCTAAGTGAGACAACTAAATAGAGTCAGATAGTCAATAAGTGACTAGATACTTTAATGGTTTGAAGCCTACAATTCAAGACAACATTGGCATGCAGATATTAGCAAATATCTTTCAAGCATGAAACATGGTGCTAAAGGCTGAGATGATGATACAAGATAAGAAGATCAAATATTCTTGAAGGAATTGATTTCGGCTAGCACCAGCAAGCACATAACAAAACACGTCAACTTACAACTTGCAAAGATAAATTGAGAAGAAGGCATATGAAAAAGCAACAAGTAAACAATTGGACATGACCAAGACTCAGACACAAATGCAGAAAAACCTAGACACTAAACAGATTCTAGAAAGTGCTACTGCTGTAATCAACAAGGATACTTGTCCAATGATTGTCCAAAAAGAAGGGTATCAACATCATAAAGCATGGTGAATTTGAAGAATAGCTTGAAGATGGAGATGCGGTGATATGCATGCCCGATGGTAATAGTGATAGAGAAGATTTAGAGAATAGTCAAACTTTTTCTATTTGGAAGATGATGCTGGCACTCAAGAAAGGAGACATGACTTAACGCCACCAATTTTTTCAAATAAGATGCATCATTCATGGTAACATCTATGACTTAATTATTGGTAGTGGTAGCCAAGAAAACATTATTGGGAAGAGTATTATTGACAAACTACAACTAGCTATGGAAAAGCATCCAAATCCTTACAGCATTGGATGGATCAAGGCCGTGGATAACATTCAAGTGAAAGAAGGCTACAAAGTTCCTTTCTCAGTTGGGAAGTATAAAGATGAAGTGTATTGCGACATGGTAGACATGGATACTTGTCACTTAGGGCTTGTTTGTTTGTAAATTGCCAAAATGTTTTTCAACTTCCAAAATATAAACAAACAATCCATCACATTGTCCAATCAAATTATCCAAAATACACCCAAAAGGCCCACAATACCCTCTCAATTCATTTTCTATTTCACCCAACCAACCTAACAAAAAAATTAATAATATGACATCTTTTCCCCACCCAAAACAGAAACAAACAAATAATTTTCTCTCAATTTATTTTTCACATACCACTCAAAATACAAATAAACAACCATCACATTTCTCAACCTCACTTCTCAAAAACCATTTTGTCAAAATATTTTGGCAAAATGCTCTAATTCATAAACAAATAAGCCCTTACTATTTGATAGACCAAATATTTTTTTAAAAAGTTCATAACCTTTTTTGATAGAGAATAAACGACTTATGCAATTCATTTAACATTTGAACCAAAGTAAGTCTAATATTTTTCATTGCTACAATGAACGTGCAAGGCTTGTTTAAATCTTGCAGTATCGCAATTAATGTAATTAGGTAACTTATTTAATTCATAAGTCTTTGAGCATATAGGATTATAAATTCTCAAACCTAGAAGGAAAACAAGATTAAAATTTAAAATTTTAGCATATGACAATATTTGCTTACATATATGATATTTATTGAAAAATTATAAAGTACATATTTATTGAAAAATTACTATACATATTTATTAAAATATTACTAATATTTTGATTGATAAGAAATCATCTATGTTTTTAGGAGCTATGAATTGGAGAATATTGACAATTAAATTCTTCATGAATTTACTCTTTTTCAATCAAAGCAACATTGAAAGAGAGGTGCCAATTTATTAATTTTTATGTTTTTTTCTCCTTAATTGATTTTATCATTTTCTTTGACTCTTTAGTTTTATGTATACTTGTTTCTCTACAATACTCAATGCAACATGTTTTTTCTTCATCTTATCTCATCTTTATGTCAAAATAAATATATTATAACAATATTATTAGAAAATTATGTCAATACATCTAGAAATACATTTAAAATTTTTTTCAATAGCAATATACAATGATGTTTTGAATATATATCACAATACAAAATGCTAAGTCAACCAAATATGAAGTTGATTTAATACAAAAGTTTATTGATTCATTATCATTTTAAGAACCATTTACTGAAAAATGGAACAATAAAAACCTATAAATTAAATAACGACTAAAATAAAATATATCTTAAAAAGTTAAATATTTAAAATACATTATTAACATTTATATTTTGCAATATAATGACTAGCAGCAACCGACTACTGAATTCTTTCATTTTCGGGTGATACTTGAAGAAGCTTTTATTTTTTTTAATATATTTTATCTTTCATATGAATTAAATTTGTGCTAATTGTTATTCCATAATTTTAATTTAATTTCTACTTTTATTTTTTCATTAATTGAAAAGTTCTTTTTGAATTTTAAACAATAGATTTCAATTTTTATTTTATGAAATAATATTAAAAATATTATTCAAATGAATTGGAGCAATTTATAAATTGGTTTCCTCTAAATCTAGATAAATATAAAAGTTGTGTTACTTATTTAATCTTAAATTTTTAATGCACCACCTATTTATAATCTAAAATTAGAAAGAAAAAAAAAACTTTCTCATGTGTTTTATTTATTTATACTGATTCTATTCTCATTTCATCCCTTCTTAGTTAAGCCAAAAATAGAGAAATTACATTCTAACCAATTTTAAACATTTAAATATCATTGTGCGATTAAAATACTATATTATTTTATAACTTTTTTTGTTAAGAAAAGTGGGGATATATTACTTAAAAATTTGCTACTTTATAAATCTATAAGAGTTAAACTATGAATGCATTTATAAAATATCATTCTTTTTCCTCATCAATTAAACATATAATTGTAACACTTAACATATTCTTGTTCATTGCCATATTAAATTTACTATTATATTTAAATTGAACACATATTTTGAAATATAAAAAATATTTCTTTTCTTATTTTTGAGGGAGAGCACAGAAGGAATATCTACACAAATGTATTTATGAAGTATCATTTTTTCCTCATCAATTTATTTTTTTAATTAATTTCAATTCAATTATTACTTTCTATGAGTCTAATTAGAATTAATTTAATTTAATTATAGTTTAACATAGAACCATATAATTGAACGTGACAGTAATAGTCTCAGTATATGGGGATATAACTTAATTGCTTAATTTTAATTTAATGCTATTTTTATAAGTCCAATTAAATTTGTTGGTAGAAGCATAAATTTCAATGTACATAATTATATTCGCTAAGTGGGGAATTTTGATTTAATTAATTTTAATATAATTTTTTATTTTCCATATATCTAATAAAAATACACTTGATTTTGAATAAATTTAATAAATGAAATGTGTATAAATTATATATATCTTAAGTGAAAAGACTTAATTTAATTAGTTATAATTATTATTTTCTATGATTTAATTAAAAATAAACTTATTTGGGCTGTAATTACCATTAAACTATGTGTGTTAAACATGATGATTTTAATATATGTAATCATATTTTCTAAGTACAAATTTTATTTAATTAATTTTAATATAATTATATTTTTGTACTATTCTAATTAAAAATATTTTTAATGTGTAACAAATGTAATAAATGCAAAGACATACATTTGATGTATATACATTATTAAGATTAAAAACTCGATTTAATTAATTATAATTATTGTTTTCTATGAGTATAATTAAAAATAAACTTAATTTAGCTGTAATTATCATTAAACTATGTCTATTAAATATGATAATTTTATTAAAAAATGATACTTTTCTCTTTACATAAAAGAAAAAAAATCACTATATTCATTCACACTTTTTAGTAGATAGTATAGTATAATATAGTATAGTATAGATATATATAGACACCACTTGATATAAATATAGATAGATACAAATAGAATGGGAATCTCATGCGGCAGACACCAGAATTTACTGCAGTATCCATAATACTTGGGGAACTAATTGAGTATCTTTTTAATTATTCGAAAAAAATTATACTAATAATTTTCTACATCCAAGGAAAGAGTTAATATTCACTATACCTTAGTGGATCACATATTAGGTATTACTATTTTAAATCTAGAAGGGCAATTTGCAATGACCGTCACGCCACGTTTTTTGGCCCTTAATCAACAAATAGGAAATGCCTCGTGTATCAATTAGTTGTTGGTAATCGACTAGGATTTATCTCTCTAACCACTATATTGGAATGTGCATATTGTATTATTATGGCTTTAAAACCCTATCTTGTTATTCTTGATTATTAATGCATATAACTAAATAAATTATTTTATGCATAAAGTTTTATTGTCTTGTGATCCATATAATTTTTGCTAATTATAGATTAGCCACGGCATCTTTAATTAGGAAAAATTATATATTAATTTTCTATGTGGGTCACTTCTAGTTTAAGATTGTAATTGTAATTATGTCATATTTAATATAATAAATATTATCTCACAGGAACTTTATTATATTTGTGTGATAATTAGGATGAAATATCAAATTATGTTCCTTAATTTACCCATAGGAATTAAGGAAACAAACATGATTTTTATAATTTCATCAATTTGATTGTGAATGTATCTATTTGAACAAAAACTTGATTGTGAATGAATCTATTTGAATTAGAAACTTATCCTATAGGTAGTTCCTACACCATGTGATACATATTTCTTACTATATTTTGCATTGGTAAAGCATACGATATTTATTTGCCTCAAAATTTGGACATAAGCATGTGGATAATTTATTTTGTATAGCTTTTCAACATGTGATTTTCTGAAATAAAAAGTGATATTCCCAAATTCAAAGGTGATAACTATAAGTTCGAAAGGAGCAGATTCTTCTTCATTTGGGGGAGATTGACATTAATTATGCTATTCAGAAAGGTGAACAACCTTTAATTACTAAGAATAACCAACCTAATGATTGTGATCTTTGTGAAAAATGAGAGCAATCTGATCACCTTAGTGCGATGTTCATAGAGACCAATATCAATTGGTTTTTGGAGTTTTATTCATCAATATGATAATATTCGAAAGCTACTTAAGGCTATTGATGAGTAATTTGAGTCTTCAGATAAGGCACTACCAAGCACCCTAATCAAGTTTTCAACTATGAGGCTCACTGGTATCAAAAGAGTGCATGAACACATCATGGACACGAGGATGTAGCGACTCAACTTCAAACTCTAGAGGTTATAATGTTTGAGTTTCTCCTTGTGCATTACATCTTGAACTCTCTACTACAGCAATATATACCCTTTAAGGTCTCTCATAACTCACATAAGGATAAATAGTCCATTAATGAGTTGATGACCATTTGTGTACAAGAGGAGGGAAGGTTGCTTATGGAGGGTGGAGAGAGTATGCATCTAGCAACTCAAGAAAATAACAAGAACCAAGCCAAAAAGAAAGAAAAGGAAAAGATATCTCCTCAAGAAGAGATCTAAGTGTTACTTTTCTCATAAGAATGAGCACATAAAGAAGGATTGCCCCAAATCTAAGATCTGGATTGAGAAGAAAGATAACCTATTCTCACTTATTTGTAATGAACCTAATATGATTGATGATAATCATAGTATATTGTGGATTGATTCCGATTCTATAATCTATATTACAAATTACTTGTGGGGTTTGCAAAATCTAAAGAACTAAATAGAAAGTGAGGAATGCATCTATTCAGGAAAAAAGATGCACTCTCACGTTAAGGCAATTGGAACTTTAAGCTTAATTCTTAGTAGCAGCTATGTTTTAGATTTGGAAAAGAGATTTTATATTTCAAGTTTCTCTAGAAATTTAATTTCAATTTCAAAACTTGTACCAATGGGATATTCTTATAACTTTTCTGATGTTGTCTTTAGTTTGTTCTATAAATATGATCTTGTTAGGAATGGTATTTTGTTTGATTCAAATTACTTTACAAAAATGATGCCACTCATACTGCTTTTTCATGTTTAAAATAATGTTAGTATTAAAAGATGTGTTATAAATGAGGATTCTTATATATTGTGGCACCAAAAATTATGGCATATCTCTATTCAAAGAATTAAGAGATTAGTGAATGATGTACTTATTGCTCTAGATTTTTTTCATTTCGAGATTTATGTGGGTTGTATCAAAGGTGAGTAGGCAAACATGTCCAAAAAAGGTGCCAAAAGGAGTTCAAACTTATTAGAAATCATACATACAAATATATGTTGTCCAAATATAGATGCATATTGTCAAAAGTACTTTTTCTCTTTCACAAATGATTACTAATGATATATGTATCTCTACTTGCTTAATAGTAAAATATGAAGCACTAGATGCCCTTAAAGTTTTTAAGGTAGAAGTAGAGAAACAATGTGGAAATCAAATTAAGATCATGAGATCAAACAAATGTGGTGAATATTATGGTAGACACACTAAAGATGGACAAGCATTTATTTTTGCAAAGTTTCTTGCTAAGCATGGGATTGTTGCCCAATATACTACACCTAGTTCACCAAGTCATAATGGTGTACCAAAAAGAGAAAGTCGAACATTGTTATACTTGGTATGAAGCAAGCAGAAACTTCCTGAATCCTTATGGAGTGAAGCTCTTAAGATGGTAATGTATATATTAAATCGAGTTTTGATCAAACCTGCCCCAAAGTTGCCATTTGAGTTATTTAAAAATTGAGTTTGCTGCATTTACCGTCTAAGGATGCCTATCAAAAATAAGAGTTTACAACCCACAAGAAAAAATGTTGGATCCAAGAACCATCAATGGGTATTTCATTAGGTATGTTGAAAGGTCTAAGAGACCAGATTGTGGAGTTAAGATATACAAAACTTCTTTATAATAACTTGATTAATGGAAGAGACCAATCATTAGGTGTTGGATCCAAAATAAAATACTCTATTCCACAAACTTCCACTTCAAATCATGAATGAGCTATTGTTTTAACAATGCTCCTCGAGTTCGGGTGTAAGTTGGACTATTTTTCTAAAGCTTCACAAGCAATTGACAACAACTTAGTAGATCATATTCAATAATGCAAAAAACTATTAAATAATCAATTGAACAACATACTCCTTCAAATGATGTTGGAGGAACATTGTGAAGATCTACTAGAGTAAGAAATAGCAATTATAGATGACTATGTAGTGTATCTATATGATTCTAAGTATAACATTGAAGCCAAAAATGATCTTGAAATGTTTTCATAAGCCACAAGTTGTAAGAAATCTCACTAGTGGTACAATGCCATGAAAGAAGATAAAGATTTAATGGATCAAACAGAGCCTAGGATCTTGTTGAGTTGCCTAATGGTGTGAAATCCATAAGATGCAAATGGGTTTTTAAGACCAAAAAAGGCTCACTAAGAAGTGTTGAGAGACATAAAGTGAGACTTGTTGCCAAAAGATTCATTCAAAGGGAAAGAACTGGTTTTATGAAAACTTTTTTCACTATATCTAAGAAAGATTCTCTGTGTCATTATGGCATTAGTTGCCCATTTTTATATGAATTTGTATCAAATTGATGTGAAAATAGCATTCCTTAATGATGATCTAAAAGAGGATGCCTGAATGCAACAGCTTGAAGGATTCTTCTCTAGTGATGGCGAGCATTTGGTTTGCAAGTCTAAGAAATCTATATATAGATTGAAATGAGCTTCTTGTCGGGTGTTTAAAGTTTGATGGCATGATCTCTTTGTTTTGGATTTTGATGAGAATGTAATGGACCAATGCATATACTAGAAAATCAGTAGGGGTAAAACTTATTTCATTGTTCTATATGTGGAAAACATCTTACTTGCAAATAATGACAAAAGATTGCTACATGAGGTGAAATAATTTCTCTCTAGGAATTTTGGTATGAAAGATATAAGTAGGGCACCTTTATATCATTAGAATAAAGATCTATAGAGATAGAACTTATCGCATTCTAGGTTTATCTCAAGAGACCTATATTAACAAAGTTTTAGAGAGGTTTTGGATGAAAGATTCTTCATCAAGTATAGCAACCATTGTGAAGGGTGATAAGTTCAACTTAGACCACTACCCAAGAATACCTTTGACCAAGAACAGATGAAAAACATTCCATATGCTTTTGTTGTTGGAAGCTCGATTTATGCTAAGTCTATATAAAGCCTAACATTGCATTTGATAGGAACATCAGGAATATATCAGAGTAACGCCTATATAGAACATTGGAGAGCTACAAAGAACGTAATGAGATACCATTAAGAAATAAAATATTACATGCCTATGTATGTATCTATCGAAATCTAGACGTAATTCGCTACTTGAATTCAACCTTTGCTAGTTATGTTGATTCACGAAAATTGACATTTTCTTATATGCTTATGCTAGTTGGTGGAGCTGTATCTTGGAGGAGTGCAAAGCAAACTTTGATTGCAACCTCTACTATGGGAGCTAAGTTTATTTCTTGTATTGAGGCAACCTCATTTCATGCCTAAGTTTAGAGTTGTAGATTCTGTTTCTAGACTATTGAGGTTATATTGCAACAATTTAGTGATGTTCTCATGGCTAATAACAATAAAAGTGGTGGCGAAACAAGCACATCAACATTAAGTATTTAGCCATTTAGGAACATGTTAAAGGAAAAAAAAAAAAGTGGCCATTGAACATGTTAGTACTGAGCTGATAATTGTTGATCCTTTGACTAATGGCATGCCATCAAAGATTTTTAAAGATTATACAATTAATGTGGGACTTGGTTCCATGATGTGACTTCGTTACACATATAGGTATATTTATTGTTTTTAAATAAACAAAAGGGAGTTTTATTTGAAATTTAAAATAATGGTCCAACATTTCCTTAATTTAAGGGTTGCATCAATTTAGATAACCTCTACGTCTATGATAACCTCATATGGCTGTAGATTTTTTTGATGGAAAAAATCTATAAATAAATGGTGTGAGTTTTAGGGTCCCTAATCCTACCATAGCTTTTAGATATACACCACTATTGAGATTTGCTTAAATTTAGAAGCACCCAACACTATTTTTAATCTATAACAATCTAATTTCATCAATGGCTAAAGGTATGCTATCTCATATATTTATTTTGTGTTATGGTCTATTTAAATTTGATTTGTACATAAGGTAAGTCACCTTTAAATATAATTTCAATTTATTATTGTGACTTGTCACTCCATGCTAATTCTACTTAATATTCCTTCAACAACAATCAATATTCGCAATATTACTATGATTTTAGTAGTGCTTAAAGAATAATAGTTGCAACCATGTCAATCCAAATTCTACTGACACTCTCATCCAATAGCACAAATAAAGTTATAATCTTCCAATCTTTCAAAATATATGTGTTTATTTATCCTACATGCTAATTCCACCCATTAGCCTTCAACAAAGATTAATCTTCAAATTACTATGATTTTATTAGTGCTAAAAAATAATAATTGCAACTCTATATCTCCATCCTAATTCTACTGACACTCTCATCCTGTAACATCCCACTTAAAATACATCTAACCTGAGATGTCACTCTGATTCAATCTTAAATTGAACTCATAATACAGTTAATAGGCCCATCAAAAAAAAATTCAAAACTTATTAGAGATAGTGGCAGACTTCAACTTAAACAAACCTCATCAAAATACTAAGTACATACCATCAGGGGTCCCATAACGTTCAACGTAATATATACATACTATAGATATTTAATTTAATCCTACAAATCACAACATCTGTAAATTATAACAAAATTCCCAAGTTTATCCATAAGCATATATAAGTAACTATTCTATTACAAAATGCATCTGTCGATCTAAGCCTAGAGTCCAAGTTCATCACTCAATCCTATTGATAAAATCAAAATTAAAATGGGAGAGTAAGTTCAAAGGACTTAGTAAGGGATAATCATAATAATCAGTAGGGTTCTATCATAGCATAATCAACTCAACAGATTATAAAATAACGGTCAAAATAGGAAAAACTCAAGATACAGATAGTCAGAACCATATTACAGCCAATTAGAATCATATTACATGTAGTCAAGATACAATTAGGTAAAATAGAACTAATTAATAGATGTAGTATCACAATAAGACATATATACCAAACACTATTGATTTCAATTAATTAAACTTACCCAAGCATGACACTTGGTACACGACAAATGCCAATGCCTAGGGAATAGCCCCTGGCTCATCGCTAGTACCTAGGGAATAGCCCCCAGTGGTATCATGGATACAAACCTGGAGTTGATACCCAAGGAATAGCCACTACTGGTATTGTGGATTCAAACATAAAATTGTTACCGAGGGAATATCCCATAGTGGTATAGCGGATACTCAAGGAATACCCAGACAATAGCCCCTAGCAATATAGTAGATACCTAGGGAATAGTCCTTAGTGTATTATTGACACCGAGGGAATAGCCCCTGACGTGTCTTGTATATCTAAGCATTCCGCTGGGATTGATACTTAGCCTAACATATCTCCAAACTTATATCACAGATTAATAAATGAATTGCCAACAAGGCAAAATAGTGTCAAATAAACAAATAAATTGAACACTAATTGATAACATGATGGTTAGATAATATAACGTAACAAACAGAAGAACAGTCCAATAATAGAACGATAACAAATAATAAAATAGTGAAATAAGAAGATGGTAAAAAATAACATACAAGAGTTCTGGGCACTAAAACAGACAAGACAAACTGTTATCAGAGGTAAATCAAGAAACAACCATCACAAGGGTACCTGGATCAATTAACAGTAGACAAACATGATCATAAGTAGTTCACAAATTTCAATAATCAAGATGTAGTTACAATACAAAAACCTATCTAACCCTCACAAGGGTTTATCACAATGATAAATAGGTATAAGAAAGTGCCAGATTGGCAGACCTTCATAGGGCATATATACAAATGCCCAACATGCTATACCCTTATAGGGCATATGCATCAACCATTGGATAACAACCATGATTTCAAGCAATTCATAGATTTCAATAACTAGGAAGTAGTACAATACAGAAACCAGTTTAACCACCTATGTGGTTGTCTTAATAATAAATAAGTATAAGCAAGTGTCAGGTTAGTAGACCCTTACCTCTATAGTATCAAAAACCTGCAATCATTTGCTATTGGTCTGCTGGATCCATTTCTTCGTCACCTAACCAAAAGAATAGATTCATGATCAAAATCCTTATTTGACCTTAATAACTACAATCTTACTATTAACAGTCTAAAATCAATAGTTATTTATTTAATAAGGTAGTTTTAGGGTGTGCTCGACATAAACATTATGGAATCATGTTAATCATACTAGTCTCAAGAATGAGATAATATCAAGTCCTTAATCACATATAATCACATAATTAACCTTGCATTATTACACCAAGTCAATAATAATGGTCCAATCATCTTTAATAATCTAAATTTCTGCTTAGGTGTCAAATACACAAAATTAGGGGTTTAATCCTTCAATTAACTTCTTCAATCCATAATTATCTTATAATAATATGAATTTAGGCCCACTAAGTTACATAATCATACAAGTAAGGCACATATGTATCCGAATCCTACATCAATTCTTTATTTTCTTTCAACAAATACAAGATTCAAAAGAAATTAAATGATACAAAGCCTAAACCCAAATTCGGCCATTTACCTAATATCTTATTGTTGAGGCTCAATTTCCACGATCAGCTTCCATGCATGTGTTCCTCATGATGAGACAAAGATTCTATCTCTGTACCAATGCCGTACCACTATTGTTAGAGTTGGCCAACAACACCAGCAATCAATACCTTTCAATGAGAGCAACCCAATGCCCAATAAATTTCATGGTTCGCCATCGGGAAGGCCTTCAACTTCACCTGTGATCACACAACACCACCATTCACTAATGCATGGTTTCTTCCAATTCCATCATTGGCAATATACCAAAACTCAATTAAAACCCACTAGGTTGTTCCTTAAGCTAAGCTCTACCAACTTTACAGTCGAAAAATCCATTTTCATTGCCCATGAGGTCACACCACTGAGCTCCGCCATGCTTGTAACTTCAAGCTTAGTTACCAGCCATTACATTGGTAAGTTGTGCAAGAAAATGGTATGGTTGTGTTCTACGTTCAGAGAGAAAAATTTTGGTACCAAATTTGAGGCATTTTTGTCCCCGGAAGGGTTTGTCAGAGAAAATAGATTCACGGTGGTGCATGGAGAAAAAATGAAGAATTAAGTGGCGGAAATGCCACATATATACAAACTTTCAAAAATTTACTTTTTACCCCAAAATCTTTCTTCCAGCTTACAATTAAACCCTCCAACTCTTGCCAACTCAATTCAGTTTCTCAAATGCTTGAATGCTTAACATTGGCTTATTTGACCTAAGGTAATTCCGCTTAAACCCCCAAAACCCTTTAAATGTGATTCAATCAGGTTTTCTCAAATTGCAATCTTAACCTAAAAACTTTTAATTTCCAAGCAATTAAGTCCTTTTTCATTTATTTTCTGAGCCTTAATATCTAACCAACCAATATCTTGATTTCTAAATCCTCATTTTCTCAAAATACCAAATTTTACACGTCCAAAAGCACAAATAAAGTATTGTTCTTTTTCTTTTTTCTAATTTTTTGCAATACAAATAAAGTTATTGTATTCTAATTTAATAAGTGATAATCCTTACAAAACTCTAGCTTGAAAAACCCTTTCACAATTTTGTCGTTTCAACCTTGATTGACAAATATATGTATATATATATTATGGGCACAAACAACTATGTTATATAGGTATAGTAATTGTACTCTAAAAATAGTATTAAAAACTTTTAGTAGTTTGCCTACCAAAATTTATTGAGTTTCAATTAGCTTTATGATGTGAAAGAAGTATGTAAATTTTGGGGTGTCATGAGAGAAAAATGTTTTGATAAAGTATAATGTCTCCTCACAAATATAGTCAACAATAATAACACAAGTAATAGGAGTTGAGATTGAGGAAGTGAAGCAACAATACTCAACAAATTTACAAAACCTCTTTATCCGAACTCCGAGTGCATCATTGGATTTCCAAATATAGCCCACAACTTTCTTAGGGGATGTTGAGGTGAGCTAAATATTTTATAAGATGTTTAAAAGATTATAAGACACTAGAAAGTGTGTAGTAATTTTTCTAAAAAGGGGAACTTGTAAGATCGATGTTAGAATCTTATATGTTCTTTTTAAAGAAGTAAAGAGAATCTAACTTATTTTCAATATCTCAACAAATTTATTTAATTTTAACTATTTTAATTACAAAATGTCCTTATATATGTCAATTACAAGATTTAGTAACATTGTCCTTATATTTGTGTATGTTTGCGGCTAGAATTAATCATAACGATCTTTTCATGGGCCTAAGTGTATAAATACTAAAAAAATAAGACTTCCCTAATCCTTACATTAAGTGTTAAATTCATTGAATTGTCTAGATGTTGCTCTTGCAATATATCCAAAATTATGACAATTTAGGCAACAAATTATAATTAACAACATGGTTTGGCATTCAAGAAAATTAATCTCAAACTAAAAATTGAAAGAGATGCTCTCAATCTCTAAAAGGGACTCCCAGTATGAACATGCATATGTATTCCCCTATTGGTAAGTTCATTTGCACGCTACAAAAAGTTTTTGCTAGTGCACAATGAGAACTCCTCATGCACCCTCTATCTATCTATTTCTTGTCGTATTACTAACGCTTGTATTGTGTCAATATAGCATCCCATGACACCATTACATATACCAAACAAGACTGGCAAATTACTTTTTCTTCCACTAGTTAGCAGAACTAGGCTTCTCATTTCTTATTTTCCTCATTTCTACTGTCACTCACACTCTTACAAATTATCATACTATACACGTTGCATAAATAGTAAGAATAAAAGAAACCATATGAAAATTTTCATTAATGAAAAGTATTTAGTGCTAATATCCTTTGTTTTATCAATGTATATTTACTGAAAAGAAATTTAATTATATTTTAGTGAATTTTTGTTCTCCCTCAACATTACAAAAAGATGAAAGAATTTCACAACAAGACAAACATGTGATTTGAGTGAATTTTTATTTATCAAAGGAAATTAAAGGGCATAACTAGTGTTAATTTTCTATAAAGTATATAGATGGAGCAAACACGCTCTTAGTAAGTGAATCAAGATTGTAATTAGTTAGAATGGGATTGATGTCAAGAATGCGCCATCACCAAGGAGTTGCAAATCATGTCCAATAAATTTATGTAGTGTTTCTTCTTCTTTAAGGATATTTTAGTACTAAAATTGAAGAGTACCAACGAATGTTAGTTGATAAGGAGCAGGTATGAGCTTTACAAAAATCACATGTTTGTTTCCTCTAACAATATGAAGACTCTGTTAGTAGGCGATCTATAAATAGAAAACTAAAATTGAAGAGTTAAAGCAAAGATTGAAATTTCAGTAAAATCTAGAGTAAGAAAAAACAAGTAGGGGTTAAATCTAAAATTAAAAATAGGGGCTAAATCATGTCCAATGAATTTATGTAGGGTTTCTTCTTCTTTGAGGACATTTTAGTACTAAAATTGAAGAGTACCAATGGATGTTAGCGCAGTTTATAAGGAGCAAGTATGAACTTTACAAAGATTGCGTGTTTGACTTCCTCTAGAAATGTGAAGACTCTATTGGTGTGCGATCTATAAGAAGAAAACTAAAATTGAAAAGTCAAAGCAAAGATTGAAATTTTAGTAAAGTCTAGAGTAAGAAAAAACAAGTAAGGGCTAAATCCAAAATTAAAAATAGGTTAAGAAAAAACAAGTGGGGACTAAATCTAAGATTAAAAGTAGGTTTTGATACTTTTCTCCAATTAGTCGTTAAAAAATCAATTATTTAAGAAAGAGAAAGCACAAAATTAATTAATCTATTTGTATGGATGATCTTATGGTAATTATTATTGTAATGTGTCTTCTGACACTTGACAATTTAAACTTTGCTTTCGTAGATATTGAACTTATGAGTCAAGTGACCTTTGATTCAACGGCATGAATAAAATGAAGACACCAACCATATACATACAAGATAAATCTATTGGTTAAGGTAGGATAATCCTCCATGTTTAGCATTAAAAATCTTCCATACACGTGAGAACCATTCAATCCTCACTCTCTCTTTCATGCCATGCAAATGACTTAAAAATCCCTTATTCAAATCTTGTAAGGTTCCCACAAAACCAGGCAAGAGCTACGGACGGCTTGTAGTAATTTCAAGTTTCCAATTTGGAGACTGATACCAAAATGAATATTGACTTACATATAGGACACAACAAAGTCATGAAATGGTGAGATGATAACAAAGGATATGATGCAGGAATCAATACAAAAATAAAAATTTAATCTCTGTGCCACGTCTAATACTTTTAATACCATTTCTTTTCTTTTCTTTTTGTTGTAGCCCAGTCAAATCAGATAATAAATTGAGAAGTAATAGTAAAGTAATTTAATAAAGAACAACAAGATTTAGTGTGGTTCAATGATGTGCCTAATCCACACGATAAAGAAAAAGAATTTTATTGATGTCAAATCAAAGTACAAGTACAAACTTGATTCCTACAAATCTCACGAGAACACTCAATATTCTCGTTCTAAACACTATCTCGAGAAACTATCTCAAAAAATGTCTAGAAACCCTCGTGTTATGTCTATCTCAATATATTACCTTGTCCCAGAAGAAAATAGAGTTTAAATATATAAAAAATTGGGTCCAAGCCTATGGACCACACGCGGTGCCGTATTGCTGGCTTTTGGGCACTACGACATCTACAGCTGCAAGCTCGGTGCTGCAGTGTTGACTTTTTTGTAATGCAATGCCAACTGCCCGATGCCATGGTGTTGGGTCACCGAATGCCTGATGCCGCAGTGTTGATTTTTTGGAGCGCTGCGATGCTGGCCATTGATTATTTGCCCAATCTCTATGTCTATTGTTTCGCATTGTTCTTTTCGTTTCTCATCATTTATAGGCTAAATTTCAAGGCAAAATTAACATTTTTCTTTTTTAAGTTTCATATAGTTATATATTATTAAAATTTTCTTTTATTGCTAGTAAATTAAAGCAACAACCAAAATTAGTACATGAGGGAATTATTAATAACTCATGTATAGTCTATATAGGTTTGGGTGTCTATAAGCTAATAAATGCTAGCTACTAGTAACATTTTACATTAAATATAGCTATCCCTCTAAGATCAATCCCATTTCCTAGGTGGCCAGGGCCTATAACTCGGCCAAGGTGTCATCTCAGCAGATGGATGTTACAGAACTTCACCTCAATGGCAGAAGTTTACCTTGGCTAGCAAGACAAGGACCAAGTTTCCTGATTGTCCTGGCAAAATTGCTAGTAAAAGAGTTATTTTTCTGTCTTGATGATTAGGCCTAATCTATATTTAGCTCGGACTTGGTTAGAGTTCAAACCATTTTTGAACTACATTTTGGGGAAAGATGTGATACAAATGTAATAGCCCAAGTTATAGAGAGGATCAAAGCTTCAACCCAAACGAAACTTCTTATGATAAGCCAAGCTAAATTAAACTGGCCAAGCTTCACTAAAGTGGCCAAGCTACACTTAAGGTAGCCGAGCTTCACTCAGGGAAGTCAAGCTATACTTAGGGAAGCTGAGCTTCACTAAAGAAGCTAAGTTGCACTTAAGGTAGTTGAGCTTCACTCAGGGAAGTCGAGCTACAGCCAAAGGAAAAGTTGAGCTGCACCCGATCCACAAAAGGAGAGACATAGACCACACATGGTTTTATTTCATTGATTCAGTTGTATGCCAATAGTTAGTGGATTAGTGGGCAGTTATGACCTCAGTTAGTAAGACTTTTAGCCATATAAAAGACTTTATAAAAATTGTGTAAAAGAGAGATAATCAGAAAAATACAAGATTACGTTTTTGCTTTCAATTAGTGTTCTATAAAATTATTCTTTTTAGCATTAATTTAGCACCATCTGTGGGAACCAAATTATGATTCAAGACATGAGAATGAGCTAATTAGGAAATAATTAAGGGATGGGTATGAAGGTGATGTCGCAAAGTGAGCAGACACCTGTGGCCACAACAACCCATCCTCAGCTATTGCGGTGCCAGTGATGGTTACGGAGGGATGAACTACCCCAATATCTCCAATGGTAGGGTAAATGACCGCAAAGCAGTTGGCTAACTTCTTATGGTCAATATTTGGTCTTATCACCCCCACCCAGTATGCTGGAGCCATGCCCGTAACCTCCCCAGCTAATGCTGCCAAGCCTCATGGTTATTCCCTACTTGTCAGGAATGACACCTAATATTTCACACCCTCATGGTCTAGTGCCTTTTCTAGGGTTGATTAACTCTATAACTCTAGCAAGGGAGATAATCACTCCAATAGTGAACATACCCGCTCACTGAACCCCTGTATAAAGTCCCAACACAACCCTTATTTTAGGAGTAGTTGCACAAGGTACGGTGATAGCTGGGCTACCTTTTTCTAGTAATCTAGGATTGATCGTGGGAGGTTGAGAAGTAGAAGTGGCACTAGTAAGGGAAATATTGGAGAAGTTACAAAATATTGGAGGCATATTTGATATACCCAAGCAGACAAATATGGGAATCCCCACTCATTTAGCAGATGCAGAAGTAATGGCAGAAAGTCAGGTCTTAGTAGGACATCGTTTGGATAGGAGACAAAAGCCCCAGTCAGACTTGGTAGAAGAGATGGAGAAGATGAGAAGGGAGATGGAAGAGATGAGAAAGAGGATAAAAAGAAAGATGGGAGAAAAGGTTAAGACCTTACCATTTCTTTAGGCCATACTGCGTGATCCATTCCCAAAGAATCACAAGTCTTTCAACATGCCTAGGTACACAGGCACTGCTGACCTTGCTAATCATCTGTGTGAGTTTGAGAACTTGTCCCTAATATATCAATTCTCAGACGAAGTGAAGTGCAAGACTTTCCTCACCACCTTGGGAGACTGCTCAGAGATAGTTTGGATAATTACCGCCCTAATCTATTCATACGTTTGATGAATTTGCCTGAAGATTCCTACATCAATTGACCAATAACAAATAGTATTAAAGGAGTGCGCAGAGCTTACTTTCCCTTCAGCAAGGAAAGGCTGAAAACTTAAGAAGTTTTGTAAGGCAGTTCACCACAGCTGCCTTGGAGCTCCCATCAGCAACTCTAGAATTATTAAGTAGTGCCTTTGCTCAAAGACTGCAACCTGGCCCTTTCTTTTAGTCCCTAAGTATGAAATCCATGGAAAGCTATGATAAACTCTTGAGACAAGCAGAAAAGTATATTAATGAAGAAGAGGATTGTAAGACGAATAAGAGAGAGTTGAAGTAGAAGAGAAAAGATAAGAGGAAAGATCCAGTTAACAAAAAATCTAGACAGGAAGAGAGACTCAAAGCCGCACTTATACGATAAGTGAAAGCTCTGCCAACAGTAGGTCCTAAGTTTAACTACTACACCTCTCTGTGGCTACCTAAGGAATAAGTCATGCAAGCTATTGAACATCTTAACCTACTTCGATGGCCATACTCTAATAAAGACTCACCAAAGTGTCGTAGGTGAGACAGGTTTTGTCACTTTCAAAATGAGTACAGGCACATGATTGAAGAATGTGATCACCTATGGAATAAGTTAGAATCACTGGTTGGGATAGGCAATTGGATGAATTTATGGCTAAAGCTGAAATCGAGGGTAGAGATAGGTATCTTGTATAGGTGTAGAAAGGGCAACAAAAAATACGACAACCTAATGGGGAGAATGATGCTCAAAATAAAATAGTCAAAGGGGTAATCCACATGATCTCAAAAAGCCTAGCCAAGGGAGACACCCATCGAGCTAGGAGAGTTATGGACCAAGCTACAATACACAAAAATATGGAGATGACATTTATCTCTAACATTAATGACATTCAAATTATTTAGTTTGGACTAGATGACTTGAAAACTTGCATCTACCCCATCAAGATGCTTTAATTATTACAGCAATGATAACCAACTTTGAAGTAGCCTATATTTTTGTTGACAGAGGTAGCTCAACAGATATTCTTTTCTATTATGCTTTCCAATAGATGGATCTAGAGAACACCATGTTAGAGATAGTAGAAACATTACTTTTTAGATTTTCAATAGAGATAATTCAACCTAGGGGACAAATTTTCTTGCCAATCTCTCTAGGAGCAAAAATATATTGAAAAACCTATATGCTAAATTTCTTGGTAGTTGATGCTCCTTCCACATATAACGTGATTTTTGGCAAGCCCATGTTGCAGCTCTTCCAGGTGGTAACTTCCCTATAGTATATGAAGTTGAAATATGTGATAGGACAAATGGTAGGGAAAGTGATGGGAGACCAGTACACTTCCTAGAAGTGCTATGTTGACACAGTGAGGAAGGGATGTCAAAGGGATGATAAAGCCATTCATAAGCAGAGGCAAAACAATATGGGTGCACCTCTGGTCACAGAGAGGCAATAGAAAATGGAACCTGAGGAAGAGCTCCTATCAATAGAATTAGTTCTTGGAGATCCCAGCAAGATCACATGGATAGGCTCCCACTTAGAGACAGACTTGAAGGTAGAGCTAATTACTGTATTAAGGGCTATGTTGACATTTTTGCCTTTTCTTTTAATGACCTTTCAGGGATAGATCCAAGAATAGCCAAGCACAAGCTCAATGCGAACCCAGCTATCTGACCAATCAAATAAAGGAAAAGGCATTTTGATCTTGAGAAGGATCGCATAATCCAGCAAATAGTGGGAAAGCATCTAGATATAGGGCATATTGTGGAAATCTAATTTCTAGAATGGATCTTCAATGTGGTATTAGTGCCAAAGCATGCACACAAGTGGAGGGTGTGTATAAACTTTAAGGATTTGAACAAAGATTATTTGAAGGATTTCTACCCTCTACTTAGAATTGACTTGTTCGTAGATTCCACTTCTAGGTGCGAACTCTTCAACATGATGGATGCCTAATAGGGATATCATCAAATTCCCCTCAACTTAGAGGATTGTAAGCAAGTAAGTTTCATCACATCTTAAGGAACTTACTATTATCTAGTCATGCCTTTTGGTCTTAAGAATGCAGAAGCTACGTATCAAAGGCTAATAGATCGAATGTTCAAGCACCAAATTAGCTAAAATACAGAAGTATATGTTGATGATATGCTGGTGAGGAGTGCGAGTCGACCTAATCATGTAGGAGATTTGAAGAAGACTTTCAAAACCCTGCATAAGTACAAAATAAAGCTAAACCTAAAGAAGCACGCGTTTGGAGTTAAGAGAGGCAAGTTTTTAAGTTATCTAGTCATAGAAAGGGGGATTAAGTCCAACCTAAAGAAAATTTGAGCTATTTTGGAATTGAGTCCTCCTAAAACCATGAATAAGGTCCAAAGATTAGCAAGAAGTATAACCGCTCTAAATAGATTTATATCTCGATTGCCTGAAAAAAGTTTGATCTTTTTTGGGATATTGTAGAAGATAAAATAGTTTGAGTGGAGGGAAACAACGTAGTGTGTGTTTGAGGAGTTAAAGTCCTACTTAGCTGAGCTTTGTTTACTAATGAAACCTGCTCTAGGAGAAATGCTCTATTTGCTCTTAGCAGTGGCCGAGAAGGCTATAAGCTTAGCGCTTGTGAAGGATAATGAAACCAATCAGAAGCTGGTGTACTATGTCAAGAAGATTCTGCATGCTACCAAGTTGAGATACCCAAAAATTAAGAAGATAGCATTAGCTCTGGTGGTCACGACAAGAAGGTTAAGGCCTTATTTTTTATCTCATCCTATAGTTATGCATACTAACCACCCTCTGAAGTAGACTGGCGGGAAGGCTGGTCAAATGGTCTATTGAGTTGGGGGAATATGATATAAGCTACACCCCTAAGAATGCCATAAAAGCCCATGCCTTAGCAAATTTTATTGCAGACATACCCACAATGGGGGATGAAGACCTATGGATGGTATATGTTGATAGATCGTTAAGACATGGGGGAAACAGAGCTAGAACTGTGGTTGTTGATCCTGAAGGTGAAGAGATAGAGTTTGTGGTAGAGTTTCATTTTAAAGCCTCCAATAACGAAGCAGAGTATAAGGCTATGATATGGGGTACTAGAATGGTCATGCAAAGTAGAGCCAGACGTGTCCAAGTGTTCACAGATTCATAATTGGTAGTGAAGCAGGTTGAAGGAAAATATGAAGCCAAGGAAATTAGGATAAACAAATACTTGCGACTGGTCGATAAACTTAGACAACAGTTGGCTGAGCTTCAAATAACTCATATCCCTTGGAAGAAAAATAGAAAGATAGATTGTTTAGCCAAGATAGCCAACTCTGTGATTGAATGAAACACCTGATGAATAACTATCCAGGAGCTAGACAAAGAGAGTCTTAAAGCTGAAGTTCTCACTATAAAAGAGGGTCAAGATTGGAGAACACCTATTATATGATACTTGTAGAGAGGTAACTCAGGGGCTAATCATAAGTTGCATGTGCAAGCGATAAGGTTCACTATGGTGAATGGGCTGTTGTATAAGAGGCTTTCTCTCAGCTATTGCTATGGTGTTTATCCCTTTAGGAAGAGGAGTACATCCTACGAGAGATTCATGAAAGATGATGTGGGAATCACATATGTGAGATGGCATTAGCCTCCAAGACTATCCGAGCTGGATACTTTTGGCCTATTATCTAAGCTGTTGTAGGGGAATTGGTTAAGAGATGTGACAAGTGCCAGAGGTATGCCCAAATTAGCCATATACCAGTCAAGCTAATAAATGAAATAAGTTCACCCTGTCCTTTCGCTAAA
The DNA here is from genome assembly GCA_014898725.1 of Jacaranda copaia. Classification (NCBI taxonomy): domain Eukaryota; kingdom Viridiplantae; phylum Streptophyta; class Magnoliopsida; order Lamiales; family Bignoniaceae; genus Jacaranda; species Jacaranda copaia. The sequence goes on along the minus strand of JACGDI010005492.1, from coordinate 389,341 downwards.
TGGGGGATGGATAATGTGGGTCCTTTCTTTATAGTGGCCGAGCAAAAGAAGTTTCTACTAGTAACAATGAATTATTTTAGCAAGTGTATAGAGTTAAAGCTATTAGCTAAGATAAGTAAGAATGAGATACTCAAATTTTTGTGGAAAAACATAGTATGTCAACATGGCATCCCCTAGGAGTTGATCTCAAATAATGGAAGATAATTTCAAGAGGCCAAGGTGCAAGCCTAATGCACGGAGACAAAAATAGTCCAACACTTCAGTGCCGTAGCTCATCCCCAAACCAACGGGAAAATAGAGATCATCAATTGTAATATTTTGAGAAGTTTGAAGAAAAGGTTGAACCAAGCTGGGGGTGGTTGGGTGGATAAAATTTCTAGCATGTTATGGGCACACAGGACTACACCTAAAGCATCAATCGATGAAACACCCATCAGTATGGTCTATGGCGTAGATGTGTTAATCCTAATCGAGGTGGGTCTAAAGTCACATCAGGTATTAGCATATAATCATAAAGAGAATAGGGAGTTGCTCAAGGTTTCCTTGGATATGATTGAAGAAAAAAGGGAGAACGCTTGCCCTAACTGGCTAAATACAAGTAAAGGATGTAAACCATATTCAACATGAGCATCAAGCCTTGCAATTTTTAGGTAGGAGATTGGGTGCTGAGAAGAGCAGATGCATTAGGGAATATCGAAAAGCTAGAACTAAATTGGGAAAGACCCTATAGGGTGATCAAAGTGCTGAAGGGAGAAGTGTATGAGCTGGAAATAGTTGAAGAAAAAAAAGTAGCTCGCCCATAGAATATACAAAACTTGTGGCATTTTTACATGTAATTTTTTTTTATTGGAGTTTACATTACTAGTCCTATTTTATGTTGGCTTTATTTTCATAAAAAGTTTGAGTTGGGTCAATTTTTATTTCTTGTAAGTCATTTTGAAATTCAGTCATTTTCATTTCTTGAAATCATCTCAGTTGATCTAAATGCAATAGAAAAATTTCCAAGTGAAGATGGCGAATGCCAAATTGAAATCAGCTCAACTAATCTAAATGTAATGGATGAATGTCCAAGTGAAAATGGCGAATGCCAAGTTGAAATATCCAAGTGAAGATGGTGAACACCAAACTAAAATCAGCTCAGCTGATCTAAATACAATGGATGAATGTCCAAGTAAAGATGGTGAATGCCAAACTGAAATTAGCTTAGTTGATCTAATGCAATAGACGAATGTCCAAGTGAAAATGATGAATGTCTAACTGAAATTAGCTTAGCTGTTCAAAATGCAGGAGATGGATGTCCAAGTGGCAAATGCCAAATCAGCTCGGGTGAGCTGAAAAAAAAAAGAGATTAATTTTGTTGGGTGACCTGCCAGCAGCACCGCCAAAATTTAAAGAAGTAAGGTCATGGCTATTTTTTTTTAAGTAAGGTGATGTCTATTGTGAAAATACTTAGTAACCTGAAGTTCCATTCAATTCTTCTGTACAAAAAATGTACAATTTTTAAGCATACTAGAGCAAAAACATGAGCCATAATAGACTAGCTACTAAGTAAAATATAGTACTTCTCTCAAGATAAGAAAAGTTTGGGAAGATCTATGGCTACATTAGAGGCAGTCACATTAGTTGGAGACTCTTCAGTAGGGGTCTTAGTCTGGCTAGAAGGCTCAGCCACAATAGGTGCCTCGATCGTAGCAGATATCTTGATCATCGGATATGGCTAATCGAGCAAGAATATTTCCATAAATGCACCTTAGTCTTCAGCACTGATAGCTACTTTATCTTCCGAGTTTGATGGGAGAGACTAAAGGCCATATATACGATCAACATTCTCTTCCAACTTATTGAGACTCAAGATGCCTTTTGCCTCCAACTGGTCGGTGCAAATATTGATGCCATGGTAATAGTACCTCAAGGCTTTCTTAACCAGTATCTGCTTGAATTAGTTATTTTTCAGGTATTCTACCAAACGAGATTGCCAATAGTCTTCCAAAAAGGTTTTTCCCTCCTCGATGTTAAGAAACACCTTAAGAAAGGTGTCTCACCCTTCTCGACATCCTTCCTCCTTGGCCTTCTTTGCCACCTCGACTTGTTGTGATAATAACTCGATCACAGTAAGCTTAAACTTGGCGAGGCTAATGACTAGCTCATCATTCTTCTCTTGAAGGGAAGTAAGTTGTTCCTTCAACTCAGCAAATTTACCTACCTCGGCCTGAAGCTTGCTCAACTCAGGTATCAACCTTTATCTATTCGTCTCTAACTGTTGGTGCTCTCCCTCCCACTGAGCTAAGATGCTCCCAATGAGAATGTTGGCTTGAAGAATGCATAGTGTAATGCTATCGAGCTGCTAACATTAAGGAGAGCTATTCAAGTACCTACAACAGAATGAAGGCAAATTGGTTACGGAGATTGTCAAAAGGCATAGTATCAGCTAATTTCTAATCTAAGCTAGTGGAAATACCTCTGAAAAAGTTTTAGCTCAAAAAGTAGGTCATATAAGTCAGAATCGAGCTATCTGCCATTAAATAGTTATTTGGGCAACTTTGATGCAAATTGAGGGAGCTCGGCTCCCTTAGGATATCCTCAACTAGAGTTTGTGTATCAGGGAGTGGTGTTGACCTCTTCAAAGCGGAGGCCTCTAGTGCGGGAGTGAGGCATTTCTTGAATGACACATCAATTGCTAGCCTTCAAGAAGAGCTGGCACCACCAATTCACTTAGGAGGCTGATTATTCTTTTGCCTCCTTGATTGAGCAGTCGCTTTGGCCAAAACGAATACCTTAGTGGATTATCTTTCTACACATAAAAAAAAAGAGAGAGAGAGAGAGAGAGAAAAGAGAGTGGGAAGTCAAGCACAGCCTAATAAAGTCATAGCAAATGTATCAAGGTCAAGTAAAATACCAAATGGCTTAGTAAAATCCTCTGCTTTTGGACTTAAAGCAAAATGATAGAGGAAACCCAATTTTTCCAAGTAAAAAAGCTATAGTTGGCAACTATTTAACCTATCTAAGAGTTGCTACCAACCTAGTGAGGATTTTTTATGGGAAGTGCTCTCATTAGGCAAGAATTCTACCTATGTTAAAGGAAACCCCTATGGCCCAGGTGAAGAATAAATACATAATGGTCTTTCCATTACTTTCTAGAGGTAGGATACTTGGACAGAAAGTGCACTTTCTCCCGACACGTAAGGTAAAGTAAACCCTAACCTAAAGATTTTGGATAAAAAAAAGAGAGTGAAATAGTGATGTGGTTGGTTTTATTTAGAGATGTCTACACTAGATGATGAAGTTGATCATCAATCTAAATGAGTTAGGCATAAATTTGTTAAGAGGAACACCTAAGCCCCAAGAGATGGAGCTCAACAACTCGGGTATAGGGAAGCATAAATTGCTACGTTTTTGCTCTACATAAAAATAGAGAAAACCTGCGAGAGGCAAATATGGCTAATTTGAAGATCTTGGCACCACCATTGAATATTCAAGGGCTATACCCATAATCTCTCTTAAGTTGCTACTTTTATGTCAGGTTATCCTAGAGAAATAAACTTCATAATATGGTAAACCCGTACCTACCATCCCCTTTTCAATCTCTTACATCACCTCTACGGGAATACTAAGATTTGATTCTTCAAAATTACTACCCTCACCTAAGTTGGCAAACATAGCAAGCGATTTCTAAATATACGAAAAGAAAATAAAGGTATTCTAAAAACACCAACTAAACAATGAAAAAAGGGAAGAAGAGTAGATCTTTAAAAAGAACCTAGGCTCATTGTCAGTAGAAAAGTGCAAATAAAGCGATGGTAGGAGAACTTCGTGGTCCAGTGGCAAGCAACAGATGAGAGGATTCGGTTGACGAAATAGAGAGTAGAAAAGGGAATGGAGAAAGAAATGAGAAGTGAATAAGAGATGGGGAATTTATAGGAAACGCCAAAGGGCTTTTAGACTCCCAACTTCCAAATCAAGCAAACCAATGGCACTCCAGATGCACAAGATGAGACAGCTCATTTAATGTACTTAATGGATGTGACTTTAGAAAGAGGAAAATTAATGGTCTATCTCTTTTCTGCAAAAATCACAAAAAAAGTGTTCACAACTATTGGGGCCAATCTTTTTAGCCACGTCCTTTCAGTAATAAGGGATAGTTTTTAGGTTGCATGGTTATGGAAATTGAATAACAGTTCAGCCAAGGTGACATCTTAGCAGATGGACCTTGCAGAACTTCACCTAGGCTAGAAAATAAGGACCAAGTTTCCTAGTTGTCCTAGCGAAATTGCTAGCAAAAGAGCTATTTTTCTGTCCTAATGATTAAGCCTAATCCACCTTTAGCTCAAACTTGGTTATAGTTCAAACCAATTTTCAACTAAATTTTGGGAGGAGGTGTGATATGGATGTAATAGTCTGAGCTAAAGTGAAGATCTAAGCTTCAGCCCAATTGAGACTTCCTATGATGAGTTGAGCTAAATTAAACTGGCCAAGCTATACTTAGGGAGGCCGAGCTATACTCAGGGAAGCCAAGCTTCACTAAAGTAGTTGAGCTGCACTCAAGGTATTGAGGGCTTGGCCATTACTAGCTGTGTAAAAAGTTAAAGGTCTTTCTAAGGTATGGTTTTCTAAGGATGGGTGGGGTAAGATAGTGGAGTAGTTAAAAATGTTATTTAATGAGGGTGGATGACTTTGTTACAATTTTTACGAATATCAGCGTATGGGTTTTAACAAGACAAGCATAAATTTGCTCAGTTCGAGTATTTGTTTAGCTGGCCCAAAGTGGAGACCATCATATTAAAATTTCTCTCACATAATCTTGTGGGCAATTAGGAGTTTGATATCCAAATAAATTTTTAATGTGCGTCTGTATATATATGTTAGATTAAATGAGAATTTAAATTTATTTTTATTTTTAATAATTAAATTTTACTTTTTCATAGATCTCTCTCCATTCATTCTATTCAATTTTTTTTATAATGCATAAATTCATTTATACATTACTAAAATAGAGGACTTTTACCACTATATTTTCTTTAATTTTTAAAGTTTCAAAATTGCTTCAAATACTATGGGGCATATGTACAAATAGTTAAAAAAAATTATTTTCTTTAAGGGCTCTTTTATCATCTTTTATGAACTATTCTATAACATATCTTAGTACAATCTAAACCTTAAAAATATGACAAGATATTATTTTATAGGGTAATTAATATTAAATTGGCCATTTATCTTTATTTATTTTTCTCTAATATTTTGTTGTAGTAATATATTTATTTATCCTTATTTTAAGTTGTAATTCAAACAAATTGAATTATGCAAATGTATAATTTATAATTTTTTAATCCATCAACACACCAACCTGAATGCTGAATAAATAGAATTGGAATGTTCTGACTCAATCTACAAAGATAATATATAATTCTAGGTATATTTTTCTCCAGCACTACAAAATATTAGGGCATCAGCTATGGTGAATTCGTAGCTAACGTTAAAAATTTGTAACTTTGGCTATAAAATTGTCCTAGTTAAGTTCAAAGCTGATATCCTTGTAGCTAACCTTCACTACAATGAATCTGTAACTGAGTCATTTGTTTTTATAAATATATTAATTTTTTTATGGATAATGCATAAGTAATTTATTATACTTCGAATGTATAATGGTATGAATTGATCATTCATAATTTTTGTCTATTACAATTAAAAAATTAGATTTGTTACAAAAATCGCAACTAGAATTTGTGGTTACGAAATTATTTTCGTAGTAATATTTTTGTGACAAATGTTTAGTTTTTTTTATACGGCAACCCATAAATATTGAGGTAGTGCAAAATCCAACAAATTAAATTGATGATGTATGCATTCAAGCTAGTTTCGACTATTGATTGGATGAGTTATTAGAGAAAGAGTGAAATAAAATTATTTGTTCTTAATGAATGTTTCTAAGTTCATTATAATTTATAATTAATTATGAATGTTTTTTAAATCTTTATTGTCATTACAGCCGAAAAAAATGAATAGCGGGCATTTCTTTTTTATCACTGCCTTCAATAGAAGCCATTTGCAGAATTGTTGGCGTCCTTTAGCTTAAATATTTAGAAAAAAAATTCCCTTTTTGCACCAGCATGGATGAGAAGGCCTACGAACTCACTAGCTCATTCTTTTGATCGTTGATAACTTTGTAGTTTCATGAACAAGTTGAGGCATCTTAAAAATGATTGCAACAATTAAACCTGGGGAGCGGCGATGGATTCAACTAAAGTTCGTTCATTCCAATAAGAACAATATGACAAAAACGTGTGTAAAGTGAATGAAATTTCATAGCTCTGTGGTTCATAATTTTGATGAGGCTACACAATAGCTTTGTCAACATGTTAATCTATAGCTACCTAGCTTTCTCAAGGGGATAGAATTGGCTTTTGTATTATACATCTCTTAAATAAAATTTTGTAATATTTATTCCCTAAAATTGTATCATATTATAACATTTGTACCTAGCTGATGTTACATGGAATTGAGTCCAAGGATCCTTTCAAAAATTATGGAGTTGTGGAATTTTGTTTCGAAAACATATTTACTTTGAGAGAGTACTCGAGTTAATTATTATATGATTCCATGCATTTTTAACTGTGGAAATTAGTATTTATATTGGTGAAGTCCTTGGTGGGTCGAGTCCATTAGACTTGGTGGCCCATCCAAGTGGGTTTTAGTGGCCACCTCATTGGGTCATATTTATTTTTCATTGTAATTTCACTTATGTGCCCCTAAAACATAAATGGATTATATCATCTAGTCCCCATACTATTAATTGACAGAAAATTATTTCAAATTAAAAATACAATTTCTACTTTTGATCATTATTTTTAATTTTAAATTTCCATGATTATTTGCTCATTACTTTGGTTCATTAACTTCTATTTATGTTTGTCATTATTATCATCATTATTATTATTTTATTATTTTTATTTAATAAATTAATTCTATTTCCTTCCATTTTGGGTGGTTGCATTTTCTTGTAATTTGCACTTTCCATGAGCTTTAGCTATATTATTTTTGTTATCCCATAGATGTTTTTCACCAATGGTGGCAAAATGAGTTTAGAAGATTAGTATTATTTGCCTCTTTCATTCTTTCTAACTCCTCATATTGGTCATCACTTATGGAAAAGACACTTTGAGGAAATGATTATGGGTTTGCCAAGGATGGCAGCAACTTTAGCGGCAAAGAGTGTGAAGCTTATATGCACACTTTCAATTTTTTAATTTGAACTAAGCATAGTTGGCCAAGTAGACTGCCTTGTTTCAATGATCATCGAGCAGTCACGTAGGCTTCTTTTAGTTTTGCAAAAAGGCACAACTTATAGGAAATAGAGGCACATATGTAGTGACACTTTTGTGATCTCAAATGAGCTACCATTTGTTTGGTGCTATAGTTATTAAAGTTGAATTTTGGCACTATATGCACTTCACTTCTTCGTGTATGTGTTGATGAAGATGTCATGAATTACATCCTAAACAAGAGTGCCAAACATAATTGAGGAGGTATTTGGAGCGATAGGGAGTTGTTGGACAACTCAATAAGCATAAACAACCCATGAGCAAGATTCTTATGTGGTGCAAATTGCACAACCATTTAAATGAGATATTTCTTGAGAGACAAGGATGTTCAACTCCCACCAAGTTTGAAGCTAGTAAGCATTTTTTGTGACTAAAACTTTAAGAGCAACCAAGAGCAGTTATCCCACACACGAGTTGAGACTTGAGGTGTTAAGTAGAGTGCTTTAGTAAAGGAGTTGTGCAAAACCACAATTATGAGGTATTTGTTCGTTTTTGCTCTCTCTCTTATCTTTTAAATCTTTTGCTTATATTAATTTTTACCTTTTGTTTTAACTTAACTTGAGGTTCGTCTAAGAGAAGAAAAGAGAATAAATCAAGTGAAAGCAATATAATGAAGTTAGGTATATGATAGGAGGCCGTCATTGGTGTCGATTAGCCTAAAGGCCAATTAGGAATAGGCAATCATCTAGAATGCGACAGACCCTCCTTTGGGAAGATATCCATCCTTAAGCTCTTGGGGTGGTTGTTTATTTAGGTGTAGTTGCCCTTGATCGCCCTAGCAGTGGTAGCTTGCTGAGTGTGGTCCTTTGAAAATGTGCTCGAGTATCACTTAGGATCTCTAATACAGCTTTACACTCCATGAATAACATAAAATTCTTTTAGAGCTTTATACTCTAGGTACTATTTAGGATTTCTCATGGTGTTTTATGCTCCATGAATAACTTAAAAGTTTTATGAAATTTTATGCTCCAGCAATCACTTAATGCCATCTTGTCATTCTATTTCTCATGCATGCCTTTGCATTAAGAATAAGTTAATTATTCTTTGCTTGATCACTTTATTTCTCTTTGATTTGTTGGAGTTAGAGTAGGAACTAAGAAGTTTATTTATCTTAAGATGAACATGCATTCATATTACCTTTTTCTAGGGGATGCTCAGATGGCATGCCCTCTGTTATAATATTTCATTATCTTTAGTGGTACATTTGTTATTTTTCTAGATATATTACTGGTGAAAGTTGTAAGAAGCTATTTTCTTCTAATTGGCTAATTTACTTTTAGTTAGACATTATAAGAAATGGTGCAGAGGTAATAGTTGTGAGGTAGGCCTATTTGGCGGTAATGTTGGTAGTGACAATTATGTCTTAAACTCTATCATGTCTTAGGGACAGCTAGGTTTCCAACCCCTTTTTCTAAGTTTGTTGCCTAAGGGGCAACCTCAGGGTTGCCAACTTGAGTCATTAAAGTACCCAAGGGGACAACCAAATGTGGGGCACCTGGCAGAGGAAAGGTTACTCCAGTGAGTGACCACACTTTCTCATCGCTTGCAATCTTTAAGCAACCACATCGGGGTTGGTCCCTAGCAAGTGCATAGTGATCGTCCTCCACATGGAGTTGTCACATTCTCTTGCAATCTTAAGGTTAAGCTAATGCTACATAAAGAGTGTGTCCGTCAGTCTCTAGTTAGAAAGCCAATTTCTAGTGAGCCTTCTAGGTCAAAGTTAGGATCTAAGTCTAAGTTTAAGTCTAGAAATAATGACTTTTGGAGGGAAAAGTCCAAGGATATCACCATTTCTCATAAGAGTTTGTCCGGTGTAAGCAAGTTGCCTAGTTTGCTCACCTCAAAGGAGTTAATGCTCTTGAATTGCAAGATTGGCCTCCTTAACTAGCATAAGTTAGCACTCTTCACATTCAATTTACACTTTTCTATTTTAAGTGATTATTTAGTAGTGATTTTTCAATTCCTAAGCTTAGCTTTGAAAGGCATGGTCGAGGATTCAATTATCAAGATACCACACTAGATGGAGTAAAGGAAATGTATTAGCCTTATCTATGTTGCTCTTGATGTCCTTGCCTACTTTTCTTATATTTGCCCTTTTTCTTGGCTAAATGTATGCTTGACTTTATTTCCATTTTTGGTTCTATTGCTGCTTTACTTAATGCTTATTATGAATTTTGGACACTTTTGACTCTTTTATGATATACTTAGTTGAAGTCAATATCTCTTGTTTCTATAGTTCACCGGTTGTTATCTTCCATGTTTATCACATTTATGATTTTCCACCTCATTTTTATTTTATTGCATTATTAGGAGTGCATTCTATGCCCTTAAGGTTCTTGCACATTAATTTCCAATTTTAAGGGCTTATTTGAGGCCTCACAAGAAGATTATTCATCCTAGAGAGCTCATAGGATCTCTCACTAGGTTATGTTCCTTAAGTGCCCCCTGTGGTCTCTCTCAAGTATGTATTTCTAAAGACCCCAAATGTCTCTTGTAGATTATGTCATTCTAGGAACCCTTAGGGATCAGTTACAATTATATCATTTTGGGAGCTCCTTGGGGTTTCTAAAGAGGACATCATTTTCAAAGACTCCTTGGAGATATGGGGACTTTTAAGGTCTTTCACAAAGAGGCCATTTTGGACAACTTGGGATTTTCCTCAAAAACATTGTATTCTAGGGACTCTTTGCGATCCCCATTGCTTAAGTCATCTTAGGACTTGCTTTTGTCTCTCATTCTACACAATGTTCATAATAAACTAACATAAATTTCAAAATATCAATTACTTTACTAAACCGAAAGGTCATAAGTTATCCTCAAAAATGGGTTGGATTTTATTCGCTAATGAAAGCAACTGACTAGAGTAATTGGAAAGCAATCTAATATTCAATGGGAAATCAACTAATCAATGAAGTAAATAAAATCTTCAAAGAAACTTTATGGGCATCAACATCCTGTAGGCTAACATACTTGTTACGTCATAAAGGTAGAACTTTATGATGTTGGAGACGTTTCAGGTTCTAGGCACCTCCATCGCTTCTTTGTTCTACAACTTGTACATGTTTGGGCTCACAATCTCTATGACTTTGTATGGCCCATTCTAATTGACATCTAACTTTCCAAAAGATTAACGTGGCAAGTTGCCTAGGTGGTACCTGTACTTCCTCGATGGTTTTTGGTAGAGGCAATTGGAGCATTGTATTTATCTTTTTAGGTTTATCTTCTATTCAAAGTTGCGAGACAAGTATGTCAAAAATTTTCTCCTTGGGCGTTAAATTTGCATTTGGCCATATTAAGCCTCATCGAACTTCCTTGCAATGGTGAAGCACTCCGCCAAGTCACGCAAAGTGGTCTCCTTATCTATGATTTTTGACTAACATATTGTCTATGTAGACCTCTATATTTCTACCAATCATATCTTGAAACATGTGATTGACCAAGCTCAGTAACTTGCATAGGTGTTCTTGAGATTGAAGGACATTATATTGTAGTAGCATACTCCATGTGTTGTAGTGGAACTTATCCTCTCTTGGTCCTCCTAGTAAAGTATGTCTGTTGTACCTAGGGCTGTAAATGAATATTCAAAAATTCATTTGTCATTTGCATTTGCATCCATTTATATAAAATTTATTTGCATCTATTTAAAGCAGATATTATCCTTATTCGATTAGTAGATGTCCGATTATAAATTAACATGAACATGGTAAATACATATCCGATTCATTAATATCTACTCTAAATATATAATTATTATATAATATATTATTTATATTTTTCAATAAAAATTTCATAATTCATATATGTATATATATATATATATAATTTATAATTGAAGAATTGGGAAGAAAAAAGAATAAATTTAAAAAATTATTGCAATATAGAGAAAAAATTAAATAATAATGTTAATCAACCTAATTATTATTAGTTCACTTCATAATTAATATAATTAATGCCATTATTAATATTAATTAGTACTAATAATCAATTGTAAAGTTAATTATTAATTAAAAATTGTGTTATCTGTTTGATTACTTTCTTTTTAATGAAATTGTATAGTTCCATCTATTAATTAAAATATGTATTTGTTATAGGTTTATATACTTGTGTAGTTCCTTCTATTAATTAAAATAGATTAAAATAAATACACGTATTTAGATATTTGTAAATAGATATCTAAAAAATTGTTATTGAATATAAATGTCAAAAAAATAGTTTGAATACAAATAAGCTTAATCAAATGTGAATACATATAATTGAATATAGATATATTTGAATTCGATTGATATCCGATGGATATGAATTCGGATATCATTTATAAATATCCATCAAATCTGTATCCACATCTAAATATTTGAAAAGTTAAATGGACATAAATATAAAAATAGTGTATCACATCCATTTAATATCCATATACACCCCTAATTGTACCCTTGGTAGCATTCGGGAAACTTAACAGCTCACATTGTGTTGTGGGATCCAATAATTTGTTTATCGTTTAGACAAGCTTTGTTCAAGTCAACGAGGTCAATGCACATCCTCCACTGCTCATGCGCATTGGGACTAAAGTTTTGTTAGCCAACTATAATAGGTACTGCTAGTTTACCAAAGTGTATCTTGTGTCTAAGAGGTCCATAGTTTGTCCACCTCTTTTTTGACATTTTTCTTCTCTCCTATTCACAAAGGTTTGGTGTGCTACCATGAACAAGTCTAAGCTTTTTCTCTGGAGGTAGGTCAAATGTTCTTCTATCCCTAGCTCTCTTATTTTTGTTTTTTTTTACTCTTACTCTGAGGGCGATGCAAGTATTACATAAGATTCCAACATTTTTCTCCTTCTCTTGGTCTTGTTGTTTGTTTGATTTTGGTTTGTTCCTCTAGCCTATTGATGGTGCTTTGGCCTTCCTTAGGGCATTAGCCTAATACTTCTTCATCGTTATTTCATCTCTAATTGCATCTATGAGACTATTATGAGGAAATGACTTCATCTTCATGTGGTGTGTTGAGATTTTTACCTAGAAAATATACGAGGCTAGTTGACCTAATATGACATTATAGGCTAATGGGACCTTCACGACTAGGATTTTCACTATCTTTGTAGCCTACCTTAGATGAGATTCTGAAGATAAATGGAGAGAACTTTTTTCCCATGGCTTCTATTATTTCCTCACTGAAGCTCACCAATGGGGTGTTGATGTTCTAGAGTTGTGCATTAACCATGTGTAGCTACAAATAGGCATCATAAAACATGAGATCTACCAAGATTTTTTTGTCATCATGATTATTTTTTAGTTTTTGGAAAAATCATAAAATTAGTCTTGTAACTATACCTTGTTGGAAATTTTATACTTTATCTTTTTAGGCCGTGAGATCCATAAAGCATCCCCTAAAATTTGACAATTTGAGGATAAATTGAGCCTTAAAATCATCCAGCGGCAGCTTGAGCATACATGACATCTAATTTGGCACAATATGGTACCGAGTGATGTGTTGTTCCTTCAGACATCCTCCTCTCTCTTATGTGGCATAAGGCGTGGCAACTTCTCTTGCCACATCAACAAAATCCTTCCACCTAGCAAAAAAAAGGAAAACTTACACATCATCATTTCAAAAAAAAAACTATAAAAAAATTAGAATGTGATTTTAAATTAAATTAAAAAAGCACTTAAAAATTAAATACATTCATTAAGAACAGACAAAAAAACTCACCATTCTATAAGAATCAAAATCAAAACCCCAAATTCTTCTCCAACCACAAACCTTAGAACACTGGACATTAAAAAGTAGAGCTCATTTCTTGAAATCCTCACATGCACAAAGTGAAGTCGAATGTGGCCTGTATTAGGCAACAAAGGAATGTGGATCTTCCACCCCTATTCTATTGTAAATCTCAGTGTCCATTATATATATGGTTATACTCTTTGTTGGGCTTATGGGATACTCTTTGCTAGGTTTATGGAAAGCAAATAGGGCAAATATTGTTAAATTATGTAAACAATCTTTTACCACATGGTTCCCAGTTTGTACACAAACTTTATGAAAAATAGTTCCCACCCACTGTATTGTCAATTTTAGAAATTATTATTAATTTTAAAATTAATTTTTGACCTTAATTTTGTTGTTGCTTTTGCAAACCCTAATAGCACATGTTACTATGACCATTTATTACAAGGTGAAATTCATAACAAGCATATGCCTAAATATTATGGAAGGACTTTAAGCAAGTTTGATTATGTTCCTACACCACATTGTTGTATAGCTACTCTCATGAAATTATTAGATTAAATGGAGATTTTACCATCTATTTAAAGAAAACACGAGGATTTAAAAACATAAGTGAAAGGAAAAACTTGTTGAAATTAGCTACAGATGCTTTAAAAACTACTTGGGAGATGGTATTTATCTAGAGATAGTTAGAAATACTTCCAATGATAAACAAAATGAACTAGTCGAACTAATAGAGAAACAAAACAAAGATTTTATCTTGGATAAAACTAATATTCGTAATGAGAATGAGGATGAAGGAGTACCTATAGAGTAAAATCAAGGGGTTGAAGTACATAATAATGTTTAGAAAAGTGATGAGGCATTTCAACAAACTTGTGATGAAGGAGTTACAAACAAATGTGATGAGGGACTTGGTAAGGGGTATGATATAGGAGTTTAGTTTGATATTGATAAACAAATTAATTTGGGAGATGATGGAGATGTACAATAAGGTGTTGGGGAGATAGAGGACGTACAATAAAGTCCAGGGGAAGTGGAAGGTCTAGAGTAAGGTTTAGGATATGTGAAAGGTATATAGCAAGTTTTGGGGAATGTAAGGGTGTACATTAAGGTATGGGGAAGGAAAATGATGATAAATTAGATGAAATTTTGGCCAGTATAGATTTATATACTTATAAGGTGAATGTAAAACCATCTTTAGAGTATGATATGATAGGAACGAGGTACCTATAGATAAGGTTGGTAAGATTGAGGAAGATAGTGACACTAATTATATATTGAGTGATCATGATGTGAGTTATAAGATTGACCTAAGCCATGTAAGTTTAGAAAGTGAAAGTGATCACAATGAAGAAGAAATAGGGGAACATGATGATAGTTAGAGCAATGAAAGCATTAAGGAAGAATTGATGGGTAGTGACATGGAGATGGTTGATAAATTGAACTCAGATAGAGAGAATGCAATGTGTAAATTCCTTATTTATAACCTTAAGAACATGAGGATTCCAACATATGAGCTGAAGAAGCATTTTAGCAATAAAAATGTGTTTAAGCAAGCTGTTCAATCTCATATTGTAACAACTAAAAGAGATTTAAAGATGTCAAAGAGTGACAAAATAGAGTTTATGCAAGGTGCGTAAGAGAAAAGTATAATAGTTGCCCTTAGAGAATTAGTGCAATTAAATTGAAGGAAATGCGTATATTCCAAATAAGAGGATACATTCCTAAACACACATATGGAGAAAATTTTAACATTATGGCTGTAAAAACAAAATGGTTGTGTAATAGGTACTTGCATATATGGAAAACTAATCCTAAAAGAAATATTGAAGGGTTTAGACAAGATACTATCATGGAGATAAATGTTAATATGTTTAAGGATCAAGCTTATAAAGCTAAGAGTAAGGCATTGCTTAAGCTTGAGGGAGGCCCTTATGTTAGCAAAATAAGCACTAGGATTTGCAATCAAAACTTCAAAACTTAAAATAACTAATGTTTATAAAAATTTAATCAGGTCTTGGATTTAGATTTACATATAAGATTACCTTGATAAGCAAATTCGAGATGAAATAAGTGAACACTTCACC
>JACGDI010005492.1:354253-368126 GCA_014898725.1 Jacaranda copaia | reverse complement strand
TTATATGTGAGTATATATTTTATATATAACTATAAACAAAAAAAATTATTCTATATTTTTATAAATATTAAGCATTATTTAATTTGTAATGAATATAAGGAAATTTATATATATGTATACAAATATCTTATGTATAAATAAATAAATATATATATGTATATATATTTATACATGATTTTATAAATAAAAAATATATTATATATTCTTATAAATATTGAATATTATTCAATTTGGATCAAATAAAAAATATGTATACATAAATCTATATATATGTATAAATATATTATATCTATAATAAAAATATATATGCATATATTTATACATGAATTTATAAATAAAACATACGTTATATATTCTTATAAGTGTTGAATATTATTCAATTTGGATCAAGCAAAAAATATATATGCATAAATTTATATATATATATATATATATACACACACTTATACATAAATTTATATATATTGTATAAGTATAAATAAAAATATGTTATATATCTTTTTATAAATATGAAATATTATTTCATTTGGAATGGATAAGAAACAATTAAAAAGTGTTAAAAATAATAAGTAAAATTAAAATAAAAGTGATGTAAATTTTAATTTTATTTGAGGGCAATTCTATCATTTTGATATGGGCATCAAACAAGAAGATGAGGGTGGTGAGCAAGATTTTCAAAACCATAAGGAACTTTTATGTATATTTTTTTTTAAACGAGAGGGTATTATGCCCATTTCAAATATCACAGGGGAGTAAATTGCTATTAGCTCCGTCTTATCCCTTAGAAATGAACTCCTTGAGTTACCTTCATTGGGTTAGTTTTTCAATCTCATCCTTCGGGTGATAACATTCTTTTGTAGTGATTTTCTAGGGGATGTTTACAATGAGGTAAGATTGTATTTTACTCATATGACATACCTTTAAATTAAATGACACATTTATTATAACAAGTTGTTGTTAATTTCACAACAAGTCATTGTTTTGTATTTTAAATTCTTAAAACATCTAATTCTTTGTAAATATATTTCCAAAAAAAAAAAATTTAAATATATTCTTAAATAATACAACTTTAAAAATTTTGAGTTATATATTGTTAAATAATATCTATGTCCAAAATAATATGAATAAATTTAGTTGATTTATTTATAAATTAAGATATAAAATTAAAAAATAGAAAAATCTAAAACTATCATTCTAAAATATAATTTTAACAATTTTAACTTGTATACTCAATAATATTAAATAGATATATTTAAAATAATTTAAATAAATTTAGTTAATAAGTAAAAAATTTAAAAATAAGAAAATTTTAAGTTTATTTTTTCAAATAATATAATCTTAATTACATACTTAATAATATTAATAAATAAATATATTTAATTTAATGAAATTTATTTTTCATTAAAAAGGAAATAAATAAAAATAAATAAACAAAAAAATAAATTCCTTACAAAACCACCCCACTAGTACCCTACCCACCTACCCACGCACACTTCCACACTTGGCTGCCCCATCCCCCCATCCCTACCTCCGGCCGCATGATATATATGTACCTATGTAAATATAATGCATGTATTTATATACAAATATATAAATAGATGCATATTTATATATATACGTATATAAATATTTTGAATATAGTTTTAATAAAGAACAATTTTATCATTTATTATTTAGTTTTATATTGATTTTTATTTGTAGAATTTAACTAATAAGAACATAAATTCTCTAAATAATATTAAAATATAAATATAGATTCCTGTTAGCTTATATATTAGTACAAAGTATTATAATAATATACCTAAAATTTTGAATTGATTTGAAGAATTTCAATCAAGAATAAATTTTGGTACCTTTCCTAAAATAACTTTCTAGCATAATTTTTTAAGTATGTTAATGCATATCATATGTAATTATTTGACATTTCTATTGAAAATTCAATCAATTTATCATTAATTTAAAAGTAAGAATACATCGACAACTATTAAAACATAATATATATATATATTGAAATTAAAAGATAATATATAGAAGTATAATAAATTAAATATGCCAATCCTATATTTTATAGATTTAATAATGAAAAAATATTTAAAGAAAAATTTAATAGGCCCAAAATATATATGGAGCCATTTAGTGAGATGGAGCTCAAATAAATAAAATTTTATTATTGTTGGCAATTATTTTATTATAATACATCCTCAACATATAAGTGAAATCCACTATTAAATGTATTTTATTATGTTGTCAACTAATGAAAAATTATGATTTCACATTTTTAATTTAACAGTTTAAATTAAATATATTTATGCATTCCTCATATGAGGTATGTACAATTATAGCTGCACCGTATACTACTCAGATTTTCTATCGCGAGAGAAATGATATTATTCTTTGAGTTCTGTCTTTTGGGATCATTCACCATCTTTTTGGTTGCAAGCGCCCTTGAGATTGCCCAGCATGTGATATTCATCTCGCCTTCTTGGATGGCCCGCCGTCTTTCTGGTTACCAGGCCCTTTTAGGTTGCCCGGTTTGGCATATTCGCGTTGTTTCTTGGGATCGTCGGCCATATTTCTAGTTACCGAGTGGTCTTAGGTTGCCCGACATGGATATTCACCTCACCTCTTGGGAAAGTCTTTCATCTATAGTTCTCTGTAGAAATTGTTGCTTTTTCAAGGTGGATGTACTTATCAACCTGGATCAAAAGCTCCTTTGAAGTGTATGGCGACTTGCCTGCTATAGATTTCTTGAACTTCCTATACCTCAAGCTTTGTTGTATGGCTTTAGGCAAGAGTTCTGGAGTGAGGTTTGGATTGGCGTACTTCTGCAGGCTATAATTCTACTTTATGGGGAAAAAATTAATCATAGTCTTGAGGCACTTTTAGTTGACAGAGAGGTCATGTAGATGGTGTTGCATTAGTTGCTCTAATTCACAATTGGTCTGGCAGACAGTGAGTTGAACCAGGTGAGCGTGCGCTTCTTAATGGGCATGCAGACGACCTTATTGTAGGCTACCTTGTTTAAGTCGTATAGCTCCATGCACGCCATATCACTATCCATGTGTTTGAAGTCCAACCTAACTATAAGTAGTACCTCATTGATTAAAAAAATATATGTATATTCTAATATTATACTCTGTCCAAAAATTTTTATAAGTTTTGATAAATATCGATCATGTTTGATATAATGTGGATAGAAGGCTACATTTTCTTTGGCATGATCTATAAAGGAATAATTTTCATGTTGTATATGACCCTATTCGCATATGTGACCCCGAAGATCTCCATATATTTCTATTAGGACATATATTTAACTTGGTAGTACCATTGTTGGTAATGTTACTGTGTTATTTTTATGTTGTATTTACTTTTTGAATAATAATGTTTTAGTTATGCTTCATTACTGGTTGCAGCATAAGAGCATATGGCGCCCGGGGGGGTGGGGGGGTAACAGTAAAGATGTTTTTATCCATTTTAGCTGTATTCACATTCAAACAAATAAGATGTTTGGAGTTAAATATCAATGTCTTTACCGTGCACATGTATGGATCCACTGCGCCCCCAATCAAGTGGGAGTTGGTGGTGCGGGCGGGAGGGGGGGGTGACGGCTTTGGCGTTCTGTTACATATAATAGTACAATTGGAAGATGAGATTCTTATGACGACGAACATGCAGTACGAGCCATCAACTAACTACTTGAATATCTGTTGTAAATAAATGAACTGCTTTCAATTACTCATTATAAGACTACGTAAATATTAATTTATGTTAGCGGATAAAGGAACCAAAAATAGACCGTACTTGTCCATTTTCATTCATCTTCAAATGCAATAACTAAAAGATGTTCACATAGAATTTAAACTTTAAACAAGTACCAGTTTGAATCATCTTATGATTGAAATGCACTAAAACTAAGGGTGAATCAGTTGTATAAAATTGCTGGGTTTTTTTTCCCTACGGGCCTGTCTAGAACAAGACCCTCTTCTTCTCTCACACCTGAAAACAAAATAAAAGAGTAGTTACAATGCATTAATGCGCTTATACTGTTACGCCTTCGACGGAAAGGACCACTTTTACATAAACGAATATGATTATTATTAAATTTTGTGCTGCATACAAAAATTCGCATAAAAGAAATTACCATTCCCAGAAGTTCTTTGGCTGGGAAGTTAAATTTTTTTAATTTAGTCTTTTAGGCAACCCAACTGATCATAACACCTTCAACGATCCGTATAATTATTTTGTAACATAATGATCTTTATAATTAATTATGGCACACACACAATATATATATACACACACTATGTATAAAGTATTGAGGCCTTAGTAACTAGTTTTGTATGTTTTAATCAACTAATAAAATTAACCCCATTTTTAAAAGATAGTGGCAAGATAGTTTTGTTTTCTCCTTTCTCACGTAGTCACTCTCTTCAATTTTATTCTTTTTTTTTTTCAATTATTTTATTTTTTTCGCTGCTCTTTCTTTATCCTAAAACTTCAAATAAATGCATTTTACTATTGTAAAAATTTATAGTATTATACATGAACTAAATTAATGTTGTATTTTATTTTAAACTAAAAAATTTAACATGCGCATGAGTAAAATATGTTGAAATATATATTTGTTAGCATAATCAAAATAGAGAAAACCCAGAAAAAGAGAAAAGAATTATACCTTAAAACACTGCAAAGGAACGTGGAATTAGCTCTTATTGTACTGATAATATACATGTATATATATATATATATGAATACACACACACTCACACAAACACACAGAAAATAATTGAGTCAAGCATTTCACGGGTATAGCAGCTTTGCACACAACTGTGTGTCTGTTCCTCACATGGCAATTGTCTGGGATTGGGGAGTCATCAAACTGTGGAAAAATAAAACCTTTTCACGCAATTAACTCATCTATATATCATTTGTATTCACCATTGTACAAACATATATCAAATCAAGAAAGTTTCTGGCTTTTCAATATTTTATGCTTCTATTCATCTCTTCTATAATTCTCTATCACTGTCTCTACATGGGTTCCAAGCTAATCTCTTTTGCTTTAATTTTCTGAAGGGGGGAGCAACCTATTTTACAATATTTTCAACTTTTTTTAAGATTTCAGGGCAAGTAACCTCTCACGATGTTTGATTTCCTTTCAATATCTCGAGCAAGAAAAGTTCTGTTTCCAAGTTCAAGAAATTGAGGTCCCTTCTGCTTTATTTTAAAGCTTTAGTATGCGTACACATTAATTGCTCTTCAATTATTTGTTGTGATCGACACTCTTGTAAAGTCTCCAATGGAGAAAACGATATTGTCTTAGAATGGCGAAATACTATGGACTTATGCATGGTGGTCCTTTTAGCTAGTTATGATATCTATTTTCCATATTAGAAACATCTATTCATACATGGTCACATTAAGACGTGCCGTATGAGACAATCATTTTAATGGATGCATTGTTAGAAATTATCACATATAAACATACAAAATGATAGGGCTCGGTTATATTACACAATTATTAATGATTTACCTATGTGTCGCACTGATTTGCATCAAGAAAATCACATAGATATTTTTATTTGAAGTAATAAATGAATATTAGAATTATTCATTCATTTACACCTAAAATCTATGAGAAAAAAAAAATTCTTTTAATTTGGGATTGTCAATTAAGTCGTCTCCAAGTCAATTATTTTATCCTCCTCATCGTGCTAACAAGTCGATTGTTAGACCTAGAATCTGAATAACAAAGAAGGGGTTTAAAGGGTCATTACATAGGTCTTACTATAACTATCTTTCTGAATTGTACAATAAATTTTAAGTTGGATCATTTCAAACTAAATAATAACAGAAAACATTCCCCCCTAGGATAACTTTTTATGCCTTTAGAAGGGGTGGAAAGTTCTTTTCCTAAGTTTTTCCCACATCACTTTCCCCATAAAACTTTTAACTGAAAGGAAAAGATAAGTGATGGAAAAAATCTCTCCACCATGTTCTTCCTAATAGTGGTTAAAAGTATAAATAGTATGGCATCAAAAAGGTTTTAGGCAAAATTGCAAAATTGGTTCTGTAGCTGTGTCCTACTAGCAAAAATTGACTTTAACTTTTTAGGCCACAAAATTGGTATACTATCTTTAAAAATTTGATAATTTAAGGACAAATTGAGCCTGAATTTAAATTGCTGGTTGCCATGTCCATGTGGCAACTAATTTGGTACCATGCCATCAAATATATCACCACTCTCCTACATGGCATATGATGTGGCAACTCAAATTGCCACTTCAACAAAAAAATTAAAATAAATATGCAAAAAAAAAATAATATTAAATTTATATGTAAAAAACCAAAAAAATAAAAATTCATAAATCTTGAAAAATATCTACATTTTATATACATACACCATACATACAAGCATACATATATACATATATATATTCTAAATAACAACCCCGCCCCCCTGGAGCCATGGCCTAGCCAGCAGATCTGATCATTCCAAATCTGCCTGGTGGCTGGCCATGTGGCCGCCATGACTAGGCAACTACTAGCATGGCAGCTGCCAAGTTCAAGCAACTGGTGGTTAGCAATGGCCACGACTAGAGGAATAGGGGGGTGGTTTTGTGAGGGGCGGGGGAAGAGGAGAGGTTCCAATGGTTCTTTGGGGTGGCCGCTGGCCCATGAGCTCGCCACGCTTAGGCAGTTGCTAGCTAACAGCAGCCATGGTTAGGCAAAGGGAGTGGATGATTGGGTGGGCAATGGAAGGAGAAGGAGAAAGGGAAAGGTTGCGGGATAGCTGCTGGCCCATGCGATCGCCATGCCCAAGCGGCTGCTGTCCCACGGCAACCAAGGTTGGGGGAAGGGGTGTGGGGGAGGGGAGAGGTGCGAGGTAGGATGGGTAACGTCCATATTACTTTAAAAAAAAAAAATTGTGATTATTATTATTTTTTTTAATTAATAAATAAATATATTTTTAGATATATTTATATTTTAATATTGTTAAGTATGTAATTTATATTATATATTATTAATTATGTATGTTATATTTTTATTTAATTAATAAATAAATTCAATTCAACTTAATTAAATTATTTTAGATATATTTAATATTTTTTCTATTATTGGATATTATTATCAATTGTTAAAATTATATATTCTAAGATATTATATTTTAATATTATATTTTTAATTTTTTATTAAATTTTATATCTTAATTAACTTTAATTAAATGTAATTAAATTATTTTAGCAACATTACTGTTTTAACCTAATTAAATATGTAACTCAAATCTATTAAATTTATATAGTTTAAAGTGATGCATTAGATTTTTTAAAAAATTAATGTGATAAATTTATATAGAATAAACCCTTGTAAAGTTTGAGGATATATGGGTATTTTAATTTCTAATGTGCAATTTTTAAATTGCATTATAATTTGTTCTATTGATTTTTGCTTTTTTATTGGTTTATTTTTTAAAAAAATTTTTAAGATTAATTCTCTCTCTCTCTCTCTCTCTCTCTCTCTCTCTCTCTCTCTCTCTCTCTCTCTCTCATGTCCATATGTAAATAGAAATTGCCAAGCCAGATGCCACATAAGAAAGAAGTAGGTGTCTAGGCTAATAAGGTACACTATACGAAAAATTACATTTAGTGGCATTAAAAAGTGCAATTTAAATAATGTTATAGTGATAATTTTATATTTAATGATATTTTTTAAAAATATCTCTTGTAGTGGTATAGCTAAAATTATAAATGTCATTAATTTATTTATATTGTGACATTAATAAAATACAAGAAAAAATATATTAGATGACCCATTAAAATATCACAAAAAATGCATTACATAACATGCCAAAGTGCCATTAAAGAAAATTTTAAATGGCATGTCATTATGCCACTAAAAATGTATGTAGTGATATATTCAAACGCCATTTAAATTCCTTTAAATGACAAGATAACGCCACAAAAAAATAAAATAAATAACATGTTAAAATATCAAAAAAAAATTTAAATGATATGATAACGTGTCATAAAAAATGCACATAGTGATATTAAAATGCCACAAAAAATTTCTTTAGATGGCATAATAACATGCCGTAAAAATTAATTAAATAACATGCTAAATTAAATAAAAAAAGTCCTTTGAATGGCATCTTAATCTACTATGAACAGTCATATTATGAGATTCCAATATGCTCCAATTGTTCTATACAAGACTCGAACCTATGATATTTTATTTGAAAATATATGAGTTTATCGTCAAGTTACACATCAAATGTTCATCATAAATATTAAAAAATACTATTATATTCTCATACTTTAAAAGCATATTTTATCAATTATTTAAATATATGCCCAAAATTATTATATTAAATAGACATTAAATTTAGAGATAGAAAATATTCAAAAAAATAATTTATAGGTGAGGAGAAAAAATGGGCAAAAGCTTAGATTTTTTATACTTCTTGAAAAATATGATTAATTTAGTCGTTGCATTAAAATTATATTTAAGTAGTTGGTTTAATCAATGCATTATGATAAGATTTAAAATTGTATATTTTACAATTATTAATAACTGTATATACTTATATCTATTTTTGTGTGATATTTATTTCATGTTAACTAAATTATGAGTTATACTTTTCTTCATTTTTTTTTTTAAGAAAAAAGTAGTAATGCTAGTTAAATGCTTTTAACATATAGTTGTGTCAATAATTTCAATAAAATTACGTTTTTACAACATGTATTAATCAATTGCTATTTAATAATACTATATTGTAAAACGGCATTAAATTAGTAGTACTAAATAATTTACTATAATTTTTATAAATAACACCATAAATAAATATGAGTCGCATTTTTTTTAACAAAAGTAATGGCACTACTTAAATGCCTTGCAAATGTATTTATGTTGGCATTTGACATTTTCAATCACATATCACTATTTTTTTTGTTACTTATTATTCAAATGTCACTATATATTATATTATAGTGATATTTTTCAACAATTATCACCATATTACTCTTATGTATTATTACACTATCGAATGTCACTAAATTGATGCCACTAAATATTTCGTGGCATTGTTTTTAGGTGCCACCATAAATAAATATGAATGACATGTTTTTAAGAAAAATTAGTGGCACTAATTAGATGCCTTCAAATTATATTTTTGTTGGCATTTTTATCAAATGCCACTATTTTATTTTTTATTTAATAATCAAATACCACTAAATATTTGATTATAGTGACATTTTTTTATGACTATCACTATTTTATTTTTGCATGCTATACACGATAAATGTCATTAACTTAGTGCCACTAAATATTTTATGACATTTTTCTTCAAACAACACTATAACTACATATTAGTGGCATTTTTTAAAAAACAAATTACTAACACTAGCTAAATGCCTTTGAAATATATTTATCTTGACACTTTTAATTAAATGTCGCTATTTTATGTGTCATTTAATAATCAAATGCCACATAATATTAAATTATAGTAGCATTTTTTATAACCATCACCATAATATCTTTCCGTGTCATTATATTATAAAATGTCACTATGTTAGCGCCACTAAATGTGAATTTTCTTATAGT
Organism: Jacaranda copaia; assembly: GCA_014898725.1. Taxonomy (NCBI): domain Eukaryota; kingdom Viridiplantae; phylum Streptophyta; class Magnoliopsida; order Lamiales; family Bignoniaceae; genus Jacaranda; species Jacaranda copaia. The sequence continues at coordinate 358,526 of JACGDI010005492.1, read as the reverse complement.
GGCACCATCAACTGCCATGCATACACTGGCCGCCCACAATTGTAATCCAGGCCCAATTTATTTTCAAATTGTCAAATTTTTAAAGGTAGTGTATCAATCTCGTATTCCAAAAAACTAAAGTTAATTTTTTCCAGTAGACACAACTACAGAACCAATTTTGCAATTTTATCAAGATTTTATGCTACTCTAGAATATTTCATATTAAAAATGAAGTTATTTACTATGATTTTCCCTCGTAGTAAAATACTATTATGATGAAAAATAGTAAAAGTGAATATAAACCTTATAATAGTCTAATATGAACTGAAATTGCGCCAAATTTCAGTAGGAAGGAACAGAAATTTGGCTCAATTTGGCACTAGCTGGATTAAAATATTGCTTGAGGTGACTCTTTATTTCTATTAGTGTCTGTGATATTTTTCTCTATATATATATTCATTGTTAACAAGTTGTATTTGTTTAGAAATTTTTGGAATTTTATGAACCATTAGAGCCCGGATTTGGCAATCATTTGGTGATCCAGGGAATATTGTAAAGAAAAATGTCAGGGGAGACAGAGAGAAAATTTATTTCAAAGAAAACTAGTTAAATGTTATGTATCTCTCATTCGGTCTATAGGAAATGAATTTCATATAAGGGACGCCCCAATTGAGTAAGATGGTGTTTGGATAAGTTTATAAGCTTATCAAAATATTTTATAAAATGTTTGAAATTTTATAAAATTTCACAAATTGTTTGGTAATTTTTTTAAAAAAATAGTTTATATATAAGTTTCTAAAATAAAATGTTATGAGCTTATAAATTCTTTTAAAATGTAAGGAATTCCTAACTTATTTTTAAAATAATTTCATTTCAATTTAAGGGTAAATGGCTCTTCACCATCCCAAATTTAATTATTTTAGTATATTACCCTGAAAAAATAACTAAAAAACACTTTACCCCTTCAACTTAGAGTTATTGAAATATTTTGTACCCCAAATACAATTTCTGACGGATTATGTAACTGGAGAAAAAGGCTATTCTTGTTATTTTTATTTTTTCCCACATTTCTCAACATATTTGTGTGACACTTTACGCAATGTGTTGTATATATATTCCCTTTAGAGGGTTATTAGTTTGTAAAGTGCATTTCTTGTTAAACTAATTAATTATGTTTGTAATCAAGAGGCTGAATTAGCTCTTAACCTAAATATATATATATATATATATATATATATATGCAGTATGCGAGCACTTTTCCTCTTTTCTTCCTAATCGCCATGATCATAGTTTAGAGGAATGACAAAATCAATTATTCTAATTCTTTAAAGATGGATTAGATAATCTTAGTATTACTAAAATAAAGCATGAGTTTTACTATTTCCTGAAAATATTTTTTATAAAGTAAGAGAAATTTGTTTTAGAGTAATAATAAGGTTAGTGATTTTACTTCTTTAATATAGTTGACAGAGCAATGTTACTAGATAAAAAAATGAATTAATCATTTGAAAATAAATTACAACACAGCCATATGAATGAAAAACTAAAAATACTTCTAAATAAAATACATATATTAAAACTTATCAGTTATATTTCAATCAACAATTAATTCCCTAAATAATAAGAAAAGGTAAACAAGCTAATTAAATGTAAGAAAAAAAATAAGAAGCCCAATATTTTATTGTTCTTGGTAGATGAGTTTCTTTATTTTTAAGTTGAAAAATGCAAAAATAATAAGAATAGTTGGTTCCTTTTTTTGAGTTGAAAAAAAGTGGGAAAAAGAGAAAATGATAAAAATAACCTTTTCTCCGACCAAATAATCTGCCAGAGGATTATGTTAAAAACTATGGAGCAGAAATACAAATGCTCTAGCCAAAGAAAAAAGAAAGAAAAGAAGAAATAAATAATCACCACATATGAGAAGATGGTTTGCTTGAGAATACTTTCCAGGATGCGCTAATGCGTCGTGAGAGGATTCGAACAAGCCCAATGCTCTGGGCCCTTTTATCGTAATAATATAAAAAGAACAAGAACAAGAACAAGAACGAGAACGAGAAGAAAAGAGAGGGCGGGAAAGAAAACTGCGACCATCTTGTTTTTCCTTATATATCAGGGTGAAAATATTACGACATAAATTGAGATTAAAATAGTTATGATATGGTGCCAAAAAAAGTGCGGCAACCAAGAAATTTGTAAGTCGGAAGTGAAACGTTCTGTTCCCATCTTTGGTTCATTGTACAAAGCTATTGAATTTTTACGCATGATATGTTCTTATTATTCGTTCTCTGAGTGAATGGGCTACTGTATTACATTTAGTCTATCTAAAAGTTTATAATTATGGGGGGAAAGCCCATATGATAATACATTGGAATATTTTTCATTGCACTTCGTAGTACTACAAGAAGTAGCTATGTATAGGAATATGTCTAACTAAATTTATTTAAAACATCTAAAATAATTGAAGAAAAAAAAATGTTGCTCTCCAGTTGTACTATTCAAGTTTATTTTGAACTGATAAAAAATTATAGATGAATGTTGAAAAATTAAAATTTTTATGTATCTTTATATTGTATTTTTAGATATAAATTAAGTATTAATTCTATCATATCACAAATTTTGTGAAAAGGGTAGTTTTAAAAGAAAATCCATTTTAGAAAAAAAAAATAATGCTATTTTGGGATGTATTAAAAAAAAGAAGTGGGAAACTCTAGATAGAAGAATTTTTTTTACTTTAATTTTATAAAATAAGCTTGTGTGGATTTGGCACCAATCACCATATGAGGATCAAACGATGTTGTTAGGTTCTTATAGATAATTATAGAGGTATTGTCCACCAACGAGCTCCTCATCGATTGAACACGTGACTTTTGTGACGTTACTACCTGCTAAATACCAACTTCACCAACATAGTTTGATTCTATACTATTCATTATTGTTATCCCCATCAAAAATTGAATTTATGAAATATAATACTAAACAATTTAGTAATTTCAAAATGAATATTGGAATGGTATTTAAAGTTTAACAAAACATTACCATCCAAAAGTTTGATAATGTTAGAATGATCGAAAATTAGACGGATTGATTTTACACAGAATTAAAAGTGAAAGATCCATTTGTGAGAAACATAAAAACACTTTGGTTATGGGATAATTTTTTATTGAGAAAAATGGTCTACATGAAATTGTTCGTGATAAGAAAGAGAAGGCCCTTAAAACTTGGCTATGAGTTTTGATTTGTTTGGATTCTTAGCAGTAATAGGCAGCGTCGGTGAATTGAAAAAATGAAGCGCAATCTAAATTACATGCGGGGAGGTTGGATTGTCACAGATTTGTCAAGAACAGTTTGCTTTTCAACTAGTTGCTATTCAGTATTCTCTCTCTGGCTTGTTTGCTTCAATTGATTATACTTGATATATGCATAATCACTCATAATTTATTGTTTGTTTGTATTGATATAAGGCCCTTGGTAAGTCGTTGACCCTATATTAAGTAGGAATATGCATCAAGAAGAGAGAGAGGCTTGATACATTTTCTTTAAATTTGATAAGATTCAAAAAGACTAATTAATCCTTGATTAGCATGTAAAAAGATTATTAAAATAAATAATAAAAATGTTATAATCGTAAAATTATATATTTTATTTTAATTTACTTTTTAATTAATCCTATCAACCAGACGTAAAATTATATTACTTTATTTTGATAAACTTAAAGCATATTGTTTTCACTTAGCAGCGAAAGTGGACTTTGGCGGGTAAAATTTGCTGTCGATTTTAACCTGAGGGTTTTACGTGAGAGTTGAGTCATGCCATTCCACTCGCCTTCATGTTTAGGCTTCTGGAATTTTGCCCCCATATTAGTGTCGGTCTACTGATTTTTGTATTACACTGTTGAATTTCGGAGTATGATGGGAAATAGAAATGCTTCTAAAGAGGCCTAAATCCACCAAGGGAATATATTTTTTTAGCGTATAAATGTATTTTAAAAGAAAATTTTTAGAAAAATATGTTTTGAAGTAAGATTAAAAATAATTTTGATAATGAGGTTATATTTGATTTTATTTTAAAAAATAAATTTCAATGTAAATGTGTATTTATTTAGGTCTTTGTCTTATAGGGATCTAATTTAAAAATACCTAATCTGGCTTTCACTTTAGAATTCAGTCCCCACCCATCAATTTCTTATTTTGAATTCCCTATCGCAAGTTTCAATTTAGAATTAACTTTCTAACCACCTAAATTGATAAAAATGCCCTCATTTCATTTGTTTTTCTGTTTTTTCTTTTTTGTTTGT
>JACGDI010005492.1:325314-354153 GCA_014898725.1 Jacaranda copaia | reverse complement strand
ATGACCTTAGTTGACATGATGGTTCTACGGAAAAGTGAAGGTAGTTGACAGGGAAGGCAAAGTAGCTATATGAGATGGTGAATACTTCATATCTTTAATTTCATACTGCATTGATTTTTTTAACATACTTCCATTTTCACAAGTGGTACCTCTTTGCATTATTATTACTCTATCCGTCTATGTTAAATACTGAATTTGCAAAATTTAATACTTCGCTCATCTATTGTAAATGCTAAATATATGTATTTTAGCACTTAGCTTTTCTATATTAAATACTAAATCTCTTCATTTCAATACATAAATATTCTATGTTGAATACTAAATTTTCTTTTTTCAATACTTGCTTTCTTATGTAAAATATTGAATTAGGCTATTTTAGTACTAAGCTCTTCTATGTAAAATACTAGATCTGTTCATTTCAATGCATGTCTCTTCTACGTTAAATACAAAATTTGTTGGTTTTTCACTGTTTAGGTCTTCTATTTTAAATACTATATTTGGTCATTTCAGTACTTAATTCTTCTATGTTAAATGCTGGAACTGTTCATTTCAATACCTAGCCCTGCCTAGTTGGATAATGAAATTGTTCATTTTAGTACTTATCTCTTATATGTTAAATATTGGATTTGTTTATTTGAGTACTTACACACTAACAATGCAGCACTTTATTCTCAATTAATGCACCAACCAAGTAAAGGAAGAATCAACCATTAATTCAACTAATGTGATACCTAAGCCACGTCATAGAAGGACACAAAAAATTCTATCTCAAATTGATTTTCGAGTTACTAGGTTTAAACGTGTGGTAGATTCAATCATAATCGTCAGACATATAAAGAAGTTATGACTAGTTAGATTAGCTAGACCTTGATGATGTATTTATTTACCATTTTGTTGTATGTGTATGCTTGATATATTTTTTTGTTATTACTTTGTAATTAATATCTTGCTTTTTATGATTAATCCGTAGGAAGAGGATGCATGGAGGGGATACAATCAATGAAAAAAGGATTGCATAGTTTTCAGAGACTAATGACAGTTGCTAAGTTTTACTTTTAGAAGGACATATCAAATTTAGACTGTTTGTACTTTTATGTACTAATATATGTTGAACTTTTGTTAAATTGTTTGCTATTGCACATATTGTAATATAAGAAGATTTTTAGACATTATACTAGGATTTCTTGTTTGGCGTAGATTCGTATTTTTAGCTGTTATGCATATTTGCATCTATAATTATTGTACAAATTTGTAGAAATTGGTATATCGTAGAGGCGGTCAGCAAGTGAAGTGTTTTTAGTGTACTGAATTCGCTGGATTTTTATACCTAGTTTTGAGACATTTGTACTAGATCTTTGTAACTTGTACTGAATTTTCCTTATTCTATACTTACTCAGCGTGTTTTGTTACTTGTTTTCCAGTTGAATTTAACTCAATTCAAAGTGTGAAACAACATAAGATCCTCTAATATAATAATATCCTATTTTCTTTAAGTAATGATAATGATAGAACTATGCAAATGGTAGGAAACACACCTGTCTATATCTAACCACTTATATTCTCATTTATATTAGTGTAAACCATTAATGTGTGAGGTAAACGCATAAAGCTCTCATGACTAAATGAGTCCTAGGACTGATAAATCATGGTTTGATAGTGCTTAACTAGTTAAATTCAACTTATTTTGCTATTTACCAAGAATGATACTAGAAATCGATAAAGAATACCTATTCTTGGAATTTCTGTACTTCTTTTTTTTTATAAATAGCAAATTCATTTACTGTCAAAAGAGTCCATAAGAGAAAATCCCCCATTACCAAAAAAATAGAGAGTGGAATTTCATTTACATCACAAAAACCAACAGCAGCACAAGATTTAGCCCACGCTACCAAATTATAGGCCACAACATTAGCTAGCCTGGGACAAATTCTAAATTTCCATTTCTTCCATTTGTACCAAACTGCTCAGACTTTTAAGATAAAGTGTTTCGCTGCCCACTCTAAGAATTTTGCTTTATTATAGATCATCGAAATCACATTAGCACTATTCAATTCCAATCCTGCTTGTTGAATCTTAAAAGCATCCAAGATCTTTATTGTTTCCAAAAGGGCAAATGCTTCAGCCTGGGTAGGATCTAAACACCATCTTTCTGCTATGTAAGCACAAATGATAGATTTGTATGAATTGCGCAGCAACGCCACCACATATTACAAACCATTTGAAAAGGACGCATCCACATTGGTCTTAATCCACCTAATATACGAGGGGTTCCATTGAACATAGGGAACCTTGGTGAGGATTTCATAGCTTTTTGACTTCTAAGCATTCTAATATGTATCGGCATCATAAAAGACCTACTTCATGAACAAATTAAGAGAAATAGTATGACCATGGATCTTATCATTCCTATTTTTCAAATAGCGAACATGGACACAATCGAGAAGTTTAGAAATTCAGCAGATTGGGAAATTGAAAGAACAAGACCTGGTGTCAATTGGGTTAATGTTTTGATCCATTGCAAAATAGACTAGTCTACAAAAGAATTGAGTCTGAAGCTCCATTTTGAACCAAAGAACAAAGATTTTGTAAAAGGACACTTAAGGAAGAGATATTCAAGATTTTCCTCATCCTAGTTGCATAGTAGGACAGTAATATCAACAATGAGGAAAGGCAACTAAGTCGGGATCAGGTGGGAAGAAGATCATTGAGGATTCTCCACAAGAAAACCTTATACCTATTATGAATTCTAGCTAACCACAGATTTTTCCAATGGAAAGTTATGGAAAGGCTCTATATCATGCAAGCAACTATAGACAAATAGGCAAATTTGAATGAGAAGTTGCTTGACTTAAAGGCAATCTAAATCAGAGATTCAAGGTCTCTGAGCAATTCAATGGAAATTTTAATAATTTTCGTAACTGCATCATTGGAGGACACTTAAGTTCCAATCACCAGATTCTTGATTTATAATGTGACAAGCCAAATTTAGCTAATTGATTTCCTAGTTAAAGGAAGGATTTATGGTTGGGATAAGGTTAAAGAGAGAAGGGATCCAAGGTTCAATCCATATACACACTTTCAAGTTCACTGCAACTAAGAAGTAGGAAGAATACCTTATCAAGTCTTAACATTTCATTATCATCCTCCATTGAAATAATGCACGACTCATAACTCTAAAGCTAAAAAAAATTATTAGTTTTAAAGTATTTAGCTTTGAGGAGCTTTACCTACAAAGAATTGTGATTAGACATTGGAAGCCATGCTAACTTTGAGAACACTACCACATTGAAATCTCTCATTCTATGAAAACCAAGTCCACCTACACTTTTAGGGAGACAAAAAGAATCCCAACTTTTGAGTTTAAGTGATTTGCGGTTATCAGAGGATGCCCACTAGAAATTCATCATCAAAGAATCCAACTTACTTGTGATTGATGAAGGAAGTAATGAGGTATCATGTGGTATGTTAGGAAGACTTGGGCAGAACACCAAATAAACACCTCACTAGCAGCTTGGGATAACAATTTTGATTTCCAGCTACTGAGTTATTTTTGCAATCTACTAAGCAAATCCTCAAAGTCTTCTTTGGAGTATTTAGACTTGCAAAATTTTTTACCTAAATGCTTAGCCTTATGAGAACATTCACTCATGCCAAGCATATTTTTAATCTCTATTTTCTAATTCGGAAGAACATTTGTATTGAAATAGACAAAGGATTTTTCCTTACTGATTTTTTAATTTGACCAAAGCTTAAACTTATCCAAGATAGACCTAACCGTAGTGGCATTATTACTCAAGGCCTGGCAAAAAATTGTAATATCATTAACATAGAGTAAATGTGATATTACTATAGCACTCATACAAACTTTCACCCCTTTGAAATTTTGGTTAATCTTCTCTCTACCAAGAAGTCTGGTGAGTGTCTATGCATATAGAATGAAAAGATACAAAGAAACTACATTGCCTTATCTAATGCCTCTTGAAGGTTTAAAAAATCCATAAGGTGCACCATTGACTAAAATTGAGTATGAAGCCAACAACACACATTAGAGGATCATTTGGGAAAATTTTTCTGAGAATCTGCATTTTATGAGAATTTGGGAAAGTAGAGGCCACTCCACTCAATTGTAGTCTTTTTCAAAATCAATTTTGAGGACTATAAATCCATTTTTCCCTTTTTTGTTTTGGTTGAAGTAATGCATTACTTCATAAGTAATTATAGAATTATCCCCTATGTGACAATTTGCAATGAAAGCTATTTAGGTCAAAGAAATCACTTTGTCTAGAACCTTTTTCAAACAGTTGGCCAGAATTTTGGACATGATTTTGTAGATCACGTTACTTAAGAAGATAAGCCTAAATTGCTCCACTTTCGTCACTTTTGAATTTTTTGGGATCAGAATGCCAAAGGAGTAGTTTAAGGCTTTGAGTAAGTGCCCTGTAGCAAAGAAATGAACCATTGCCTTCAAGACCATCAAACCCACAATGTGCCAACCTTTTCTAAACAACACAAGGAGAAATCCATCAAGACCTAGCAAGGAATTACAACCAAAACTAAAAACTACTTACCGTATCTCCTTAAGAGAAAGGAGTTGACATAACATCTCATTTTCATTTTCATATATCACCTTAGGGAACAAATTCTCCAAGTTATCTAGGAATGGATTTTCAAAATCCCTCAAAGAGATAGAGAAAAGATTTTTGAAGTACTTAGCAAACTCAAAAGCAATATCATTCCAAGATGAGGCCACAGAACCGTCATGACATTTAATAGTATCAACATGATTAAAATAAGAGTGGGTAATCAAAGTAATGTAAATATAACTTGTGTTGGCATCTCCATCCCGAAGCCATTTGACCTTGGACTTTTGTTTCCAAAGTATTTGTTCTTTTTTCCTGAGAGTGTTCAACTCCAATTGTAGTGCAACTCCTTTGCAAGGTTTTCTTTAGTCTGATCTTCCAATTGAATACCTTCAATGGATTTAGTGATAGTATTGATATTCTAATGGAGGTTACTAAAATGGGTTTTATTCCAAAGGGGAAGAGTTGAACAAGTAACTTTGGATTTGGAATGAAAGATGAAAGAAAAAGATCCTATGAAATTCATCTTCAATGAATTTTAAATGATAGAAAAACAAGAATCCTCTTCAAGCTGGATGTTCTCAAACTAGAAAGGTCTAGGACAATTAAGCATGTTAGGTGCAAGTCAAGAATGATTAGGTTGTTATCAAAAGATATTGCCACCATATAGGAATTCGAAGAATGCGGGAAGAGAGTGAGCCAATCCGAGTTAGCGATTGCCTTCTCAAGGTAGGCTTAGATGTTGGCCAGTCCACTATGCTTGTTGTTCTAAGTATATAGGTTTCCTGAAAATCCTAGGTCAATCAATTTTAACAAGTTAAGGTCATAGCTTAAGGAATTGCAAGAAGAAGAGGTAAAATATTTATCGCTTTTTTTTCTATTTGCCTCACAATGTCATTGAAATGACCAATCACCACCCATGAGGCATCAAAAGAGTTCCCAATCTCATTGAGATTATACCAAAATACTACTTTAGAATTGGCAGCATAAAGACAGTAGACTCTAGTAAACAGCCAAGGAAAAAAGTTTGGCATATTTACAATGGCACTAACAAGCCAATTATTGTGGCCAACAACTTGAACATCATGGTCAATAGACGATGCAACACAAAGCCCATCAGCAAGACTGATTGGGGGAACAAAGAAATTATTTAAAAGATGAGAATAATTGAGAGTTTTAAGAAGTTAAGGAAAAGGAGAGATTTTAAGTCACAGATGAAGATTAAAGAAAGCGAATGAGATGAGAGAATTTCCCTAAGAGCTCTGATTGCCTTAGGTTGGGCTAACCTTTGCCAATTCTAGGAAAGGATTCTCATGAGGATTATTTTCATTACCCCTCTGGACTATTAGCATTTGAGAGGGAAATTTCTTTAATGATCACAAATTATTTTTGAGGTTCTTATTCTAAAGAGAGCTAAGAGTTAAAAGATAGTTTGGCTCTTTTCACTTTGATCATTCTTTTATTCATGATCAACACAATTTCTTCCACTAGTGTCACACCAACCTTCTTAGCAAAATGGGGTATATAACTAGCATCTGATTTCAACATTTTTGAGATACAACACTTTTCAAGAGACAAGTTATTAGGGGATGGAGAGATTAAATTACTGTTCATAAGAGGTTTTAGGAAGTATAGGATTTGCTGACACATTTTGGGCTTTTTGTAGGTAATGAAGTTAATCAAGAATTCAAGAATTCTTTTATTTTGGTTAGGACTTTTGGTTTGGTTTACTAGTGGATTTGGTATGGTTGAATTTTGAGCGAAGAGTAAATGGGCCTTAATTTTGGATGTGTCCATTGACTTTTTACTTGGCCCATTTTAAAAGAGTTTAGTGAGGAGAGGTTTTGATATGGAAGTAAAGGTAGTTAAGGTAGGAATGATGTTAAGGTTTTTTAGGTTTTGCAAATTGATCGTGTTCTAGTATGCAGAGATTTTTGTTATCTATGAGGACTGAATCAGTAGTGAATCTAGTTCGTTAATGACCTTAGGGGAGTAATAGCTAAAATAGGTATATGGGATTGCATGTTGGGAATGGGGCAACCATATTTTTGGGGCAGAAGTTAATGTGGGGTCAGAAGCATTTGAGCACATGACATTATTTTGCATGGGTTTAGGAGGGATGGTACAATGGCTTGCTGATGAACTTTCACCATTAGGGGAATTTGGATGCTTGCTATTCGTAGCCAAAAAGGATTTTGAACACTATCAATTTCCATATGTAACCATGGGCCAAATTTCTAGTTTGCCTTGTGGTTATCTTCTTGAAATTTAAATGAACATGAATCCATTTTATGGCCTAGGTGTCTATATGAAAAGTAGAATTCACCCAGTCTCTCATACCTTGTTTCAATCTTCATCACTTTTGCTGGGGAAATTTATAGGAAAACATAATATGCAAAAATCTTTGTAATGTCCACTTCTACCCTAATGCGAAGGGTTTTCCTCCATTATAAGCCTCTATAGCTAAGTCTGCTTTGAGAAAAACACCCACCAAATCAGCAATGGACTTAGCAGTAGATAAATTCATAAGCATCACCGTGATATTGGACTCGTGAATCTATATCACTAACTGAGAGAGATCAATTTCTTGCAAAAAGTTTTCTTCTAGCCATAAGTTTGTTGAGATCTAAATTTTTTTGACATTCCATGACTAGCTCATGATTCCTTTTAGCAAGTTGTTGTCTTCCAACACCGCCACCATCATGTTTAAACTCACATGATTAATAACCACAGAGTTTGTTAAGCCCCAGGCTTTAGACAATGTTACTGTGAAGAGATTAATATTAATAGGTTTGTTTAAGATGGCTTTGGCTATAACAATTTTGGGTTTGTAACTATGCTAGGGGACAACATCTACTTCAAAGCATTTAAGGGCCTCAATTTGGTGGATGAGATCCACTATGGTTGGATCTAAAGCCATGAATAAGAAAAAAAAATGGCTGATGGAAAAACTAAAAGGAGATAGTACTAGCATGAGAGAAAGAGGAAGGAACAAAGGAGCACAAACACGAAAAAGATGAGGAAAGAGAGGGGAGAAAGATGGGAGGAAACAAGAAGGGAGGATCAGAAAACCAACAAGACAGATAGAGAAAGAAGACGGGAAAAAGAAAATAGACTGAAAACCCTTACAAGGGAAGTTCTACACTCAAGAGAGAGAGAATAGAAACTAGTTTTAGATTAGTGTTCTTAAATAAACAATAAGCTTGTCATCAGAATTTTTGTGCTTCATCTCTATAATTCTACTAAATTTACTCTATTTCTGTACTTATTTTGCTTATTTTTGTACTTGATTCTCCTTTGGCTGATTTTACCCCAACTCAAAGCGTGAAAAGATACAGAAGATACTCCAATATAATAATATCATATTTTCTTCAGGTAACAATAGTGATAACATGTGTGCAAATGGTTGGAAACACAACTACCCACATCTAACCACTTGTGTTTTCATTCATACTAGTGTAAACTATGGGTGTATGATGTAAATGTATGAGTCCAACACCACCTCCAAGAACTAATGAAGTTATCATGACTAAATTAGTTCTAAAACTAATAAATCATGATATGATGGTCATGCAATGGTTAAACTAGTTAAATTCAACTTAATTTCTTGTGTACTAAAAATTATACAAACAATTGGCAAAAAATACCTAGTCTTGGGATTTCTATACTTCATCTCTACAGTTTTGTACTAAATTCACATTGTTCTACGCTTGTTTTATGTGTTTTTATACTTGATTCTCCTTTGGTCAATTTTACCTCAATTTGAAGCATGAAAAGACATATAAGACACTCTAATATAATAATATCATGTTTTCTTCAAGTAATGATAGTAATAGCATGTGTGCAAATGGTTAGAAACACAACTATCCACATCCAACCACTCATTCATACTAGTGTTAACCATTGGTGTACAAAGTAAATGCATGAGTTCGACAACACCACCAAGAGCCAATAAACATATCATGACTAAATCAGTCTCAAGACTGATAAACCATGGTATGATTTGTGCAATGGTTTAATTAGTTAAATTCAACTTAATCTAATGTACTAAAAATAGTACTAGAAATTAGCAAAAAATACCTACTATGTGGATTTTTGTACTTCATCTCTGCAGTTCTATGCTGAATTCACCCTAATTCTATACTTATTTGTATATTTTTGTACTTAATTCTCTTTTAGTAGATCTTACCTCAATTCAAAGTGTGAAAAGACACATAAAATAACCCAATACAATAATATTGTGTTTTCTTCAACCAATGGTAGTGATAGCACGTGTGCAAATAATTTGGAACATAATTACTCATATCCAACCACTTGTATTATCATTCATGCTAGTGTAAACCATTCATAGATGAGCTAAATGAATACTTTTGATACCACCATTGAAAACTAATTAACCTTTCGTGAATATATTAGTCTTAGAACTAATATATCATAGAGTTTTGCTTGTGTGATATCCAGATTAAGACGAATTCAACTTAATCCCTAATATACTAAGAATGATATTGGAAATCAGCAAAAAAATACCAATTTTTAGGATTTCAGTACTTCAGCTCTATAATTTGGTATTGAATTAACCAATATTCTGTACTTATTTCACATGTTTTTGTACTTGTTGTTCCTTTGGCTGAGTTGACCTCAATTCAATGCGTGGAACAACACATAAGACCCTCTAATACAATAAAATCATTTTTTTTCTTCAAGTAATGTTCGTGATAGCATGAATTCAAATGGTTGAAAACATAAATATCCACATCAAACTACTTGTATTCTCATTTATACTACTGTAAATCATTCATGCATGAGTTAAATTATTCCTTTTGACACCACCATCGAGGACCAATGAACCTTTCGTAACTATATTAGCCCTAGCACTAATACATCATAGTTTAATAATCATGTAATCTCCATATTAAGATAAATTCAACTTGATCTCTAATGTACTAAGAATGATACTGAAAATCAACAAAAATATACCAATTTTGGAATTTTTATACTTCATGGCTACAGTCTTGTACTAAATTCACCCATGTTTTGTACTTCTTTTGCTTGTTTTTGTACTTACTCTTTCGTTTACTGAGTATACCTCAATTTGATAGGTAAAATAACACATAAGACCATCTAATATAATAAAATAATCTTTTTCTTCAAGTAATGGTCATAGTAGCACGCATTCGAATAGCTGGTAACACAAATATCCATATCCAACCACTTATGTTCTCATTCATACTAGCATAAACCATTCTTGCATGAGCTAAATGGATCCTTTCAATACTACCATCATAAGCTAATGAATCTCTTATAACTATTCAGTCCTAGTACTAATACATCATAGTTTAATAATCATACAATCACCAAATGAAGACAAATTCAACTTGTTACCTAATGAACTAAAAATCAACAAAAAAATACCAATTTTTTTATTTTTATACTTCATCTATGCAGTTTTGTACTTGGAATTCGCCCATATTTTGTATTTATTTTGTATGTTTTTGTACTTTCTTTTGTGCTCATATTTCTTTATACTTGATACCATTTTTTTCGATCTCAGTACAAGTTACGTAAATATGGATACCATATACATCTACAATTGAATTGCATTTATACCAACCTGTAACATATATATACCTTTATTAGTATCTATATAAAAATAAATTTCTAAATTATACCATAAATAATAAACATAATCCATTTTGATCATCTAAATACACAAATAATAAATGTCACCCAACTCTGAAATACTAAAACATTCACCTCAGTATCCACATATAAAAAGTAAATTCATCTAAATAACAACCATCTGAATATCATCATTCAACCCTAAAATATATTAAACCATACTCATCAGTTAGAATTTTTGCAACAATATATGCTCGATTCGTGTCCATAAAATAGTTATTTGTATATTCTTAGAAATCTTTGGTGTTTTTTGGGAAATTCTCTACCCAAAGAAATATATTAACTCCACAATCCAACTCCTCTTTTTGTTGGCAACTAAAACGTATTTGCACTTCATTTTGCACAATAATATACCGCAATGAATGTTGGAGATATCCAGTCAAAAACTTAGCCTACAAAAGTATTTGTTATTTTTTATTCAAATAATTGGATGAATGTATCATAAATATAAGCAACAAAAGTACTAGCCATTATTTCTATAGACAAGAGAGACATACATAACTACATAAATACTAAATTGGAGGTTTTGAAACTATAACTCACAATTTAAATACTAAAAGTTTGAATTTTCATACCAAAAAACTAGCATAGAGTACTAAATTGGAAGTTTTATGTGCTACAACTCACAA
Organism: Jacaranda copaia; assembly: GCA_014898725.1. Lineage (NCBI taxonomy): Eukaryota > Viridiplantae > Streptophyta > Magnoliopsida > Lamiales > Bignoniaceae > Jacaranda > Jacaranda copaia. The sequence continues at coordinate 343,265 of JACGDI010005492.1, read as the reverse complement.
TTTAAATACTAAAAGTTTGAAGTTTTTGAACCAAAAGAAATTTGCATAAAATACTAAATTGAAGGTTTTGTACACTACAACTTGTAATTTAAATATTGAAAGTTTAAATTTTGCTACCAAAAAAACTTGCACAAAATATTGAATTGAAAATTTTGTATATTGCAACTCACAATTTAAAATGCTGAAAGCTTGAATTTTGCTACCATATTATTTGAAAATAATATTAATCATATTAATGATGAGTTTGCAAGAATGGATGCCCAGTAAATGCTTAAACATGATTTATACATTTCGTATATACCATAAATGAGATAATATTCTTAGAATTTAGTTACAAGCAACTAATGTACATTATACCTTATATGAATTACATAATTATTAAATTTAGATAATTGATAATTGAAATATATAGTTAAAACAACAAATGAAGTATAAATTGACAATATTCAAGTAAGAAAAAACTTACACTAGAGGTTTTTATAAAAGAAGAGATTGATTGTAGGTGAATTAAGTATATCAAAATTAGGCCTAAAATAATTAAAATCAAGATAAAATAAGAATAAATGAAGTAATGTATGTAATGTATTTCAATATTTCAATACAAAATAATAGAAGATTGCAAAACTTACCTCATAGACTATGCAATTGAAGAGCGAAAATTAAAAACCTTCTAACTTGAGCAATACAATGAACGGTGAAAAATTCCTTCAAAAATAAGAAAGGGGAGAGAGAAGAAGGCAAGTTGCTGCAGCACCAATGGGAAAAAGGAGAAGATAGCATCATCTAAGAGAGTGAGAATCAATTTCAAAGATGGAGGGAAGAGGAAGAAAAAATGTGAAAGGTGTTGTTATTTTGAAGAAATGTGTGTGTGAGTGATTGAGTGGAGCATCTATTGGTATTTTCAATTTAAGTGGGGTTGTTTTTATCTTTTTAACTAAAGAAGAAAGTGAACTGGAAAAAAAAAAAAAAAACTTTGACTGGAGAGTGGAGACAAATAAAATTTAAATGAAGACTGATTCCTAAATTAAAAGTAGCTTTAGCTACTTTTCCCCAATTAATTGTAATTAATTGTTGTCTTATTAGCAATATCAATTTAAATTTTTATATTGTTATATATTATTGTTATCTTGATATAATAAGTAAAAAAAAATACATATTTATATGAAATATGGTTAGCAGGTTTGGGGCGAGTTAGGCTTGGCCCATACCACGCCCCTCCTCATTCTGTTAGGTTGGATAGTTTAGGGGAAAGAATTAGAAAAATTAGAATCAACCAATGAAAGTATCAAATCAAAATCACTTGAAAGCAATTAAAATTCAAATTTTAAGTACAAAAATAAAAAATCCATGCAAACAAAATAAGATTCTAGAAGCAAAATAAGAAATAAGAATCAAATAAAGTAATAACTAACAAAACATCCAAATTTTTATACATTGTGAGTTTATGACACTAAACTGAAATAACAAAAACTCAAAATTTTTAAGTCTAACAAGTTCCCACCATATAATTCTAAACTATTTGAAAAGTGGAACCCTAAGTGGTTGTTTGGTTTCATTTCCACACTCGTTTTCAGTTTCCAGCATTTTCATTTTAATGAAAATTAGTTATGATATGATGTTAAAATAAAAATGTGTTTGGATGAAATATTTGGAAATATAATGATTATCTTAGAAATATAATAATTATGTTGGTTTTAATAAGTTGTAGATAGAGAAAGATAGAAATAATTGAACATAGAGAAAAGATTTGTAAATTATTGGGAGAAGATATATAAGTTATTGGAGAATGTATTTTGAAAATAAAAATAAAAATGATATTTGGTGAAAATAATTAAAAAGTGATGGTTTTCATTTCTGGAATAGTAAATTTGTGAAAATAGCTTGTGGAAATGAAACCAAACACCTCCTCAACTATTTGGTTTTGACATTATTTTTAATTAAAAAAATATAAAATAAATTATATACAATATATTTATTACTATAGATATAAAATATTTATATGGACAGATTGGCGTGTCAATAAATTTCATACCTTACTTCAAATAATTCAAATTATGAAAATTGCATCCCATACTCCATTAATTCTCTCCAAACCCATTCCACTCGGTATGAATTTGAGTTTGGGGTCAGATTTTGCCCCACTCCATTGCCATGCGTGATAATAACTTTGAAATAAGGTTTCATTTTTCTCGTCTAACAAAGAAAAAACAGAAAAAAGAAAAAAGAATGTGAAGAAACTAATAAAGAATATATTTTCATCAGTAAAGCATACTGAGACCAGATAGGAAATTACTTTTGCTTCTCTTCTTGTTTTCTTCTGTTAGCTTTGCACTTTTTTCACTCACATTCCCCCTTTCTCTCTGTCTCTCATAGAGGCAGCCAGAGAAAGAGAGTAGGGCCGGGGGAAGTGAATTCTCTAGGACCCTTCATTTCAGGCGGATAAACCGGTGTGTTTTCACAGATCCAAGAGTACTAGAAAAGATAGGTAATTTTCGCTGCTCTCTGCTACCCTTTTCTTCTTTCTCTTTTTTTTTTTGGCCCCTGATGAGATGACACACTGTAAAGATCATTTTTTTTTATTTGTTTCACTGCATTTCCCTCTGCCGTTTATGTTTAGTTTGCCGGTGCAAGTTTCTTTTGAAATGAGATAGCTTGGCTTAACACAGTCTCTCTCCCCCCGCCGGCCCCCGCCTCCCCGCCCCCCGGGGGCCTCCTCTGTCCAAATTGGTTTCTGGAGCACTTTGGTGCCTCTGTGTGTTTTGATATTATGTCCTTACCATGTTTTGTGTATGATAAGCTTGTCAAAATTTCTGCTTTCTATCTGTTATGTGGCTTGGCTTATAGCTGTCCTTTTTGCTACTTGGCTATGGCTGATCTACACATTTCTGGCAAATTTTGATTACATTATGATGTGGGCCCATGCCATTCTAGCTGGTTCTTACCCTTAATTTGCGGCACATGTTTTTTTCAATTTTTTTTTCTTACTTCTGGTCTGGGCGCTGTTTTCTGGTGAAATTTTACCCTGAAATGTGTGCCTTCTGTATTGTTTTTGTTAGCTTAAACTCACATGTATGATATGGATGTGTTATTCCTTACCTGCTACAGCATGAGACCATCTCATATCCTCATTAGCTATTCGTTAGTGCTTATTTTGTCAATTGGAATATGTTTTTCTTTCTCCCAGAAATTAAAGTGGGAAGATTTCATAAGAAATTGATGTGTTTTCCGATTGAGCTCCTATAAAATTTTTCTTGGCAACATTTAAGGAAATCATACACAGCTCTTGGAAGCATTAATTGAGGCTGTTGAATTGGATTTAAAGATGCTCTTTCTAATTAAAATGGATTTTATGAATTCCAGTTTCAGGGTCCAATTCCAAAATACCCACATACTTTTGAGGCTTGATAATTTCAAATTATCTTCTTCAATCCTTCTTAAATTCTGTTCACCAACTTGGCAGGAAAAGTATCTTATGATAGATGGAGGAGGATGGCAATATTCGAAAATGGGATGAATTAATACCTGATGCACTTGGGCTAATATTCAAGAATCTTTCACTCCGTGAGGTGCTAACTGTAGTACCAAGAGTTTGCAAGTCATGGGAAAGAGCAGTTATTGGACCTTATTGCTGGCAAGAGATAGACATTGAGGAATGGAGCAGAAACTGCAAGCCTGAAGCTGTAGATCTAATGCTTCAATTGCTGATCACAAGAAGCTGCGGTTCACTCCGGAAACTCACTGTTTCTGGTCTCTCCGGTGACCAAAGCATTTTGTTCATAGCAAATCAGTGAGTATTGTGTCATACATGGTGATTCTGGATGTTTACTTAATTTTCCATCTGCATCTAAATTTTAAATTATTTGGCCTTAATGAGAAAAATATGTTTCTTGAGCAATATAAATAGCATGGTGAAAATACCACTTCTTTAATCATCTTTGATCTTGGTTTTGTTCAATGGACTTATAGCTATGTGGGGTCTAGAATTAATTCTCCTTTTTGTTTTTGGTATCTAATTTAAACCTCCATGTTGTATGGTTAAACTGGACCTCTTGCTTTACTTTCAGATTTTTCTTTATAACTAGACCCGGGAGAGGAATAGACACAGGTAGAATAAAGCTATTATATCATCCTGATATATACTTCAACAATTTGGCCATTCAAAAACGTTTCATGTTTTTTCCTTGTTCTTATGTGATTCGTCTTGGTTGCAAGTGCTCAATGTCTACAAACTCTGCGACTGCCAAGAAGTGAAATAAATGATTCAATAATGGGAAAGGCTGCCGGAATGCTGTCCGCTATCACTCTTTTAGATTTGAGCTACTGCATCAATATAGGAGCTCAAGCTCTTGAAGCAATAGGGAAGCACTGCAAATCTCTCACTAGTTTGAGGCGCATAATGCACCCACTGGAGGTGATTGACAAGCTTACCCAAGACGACGAAGCGCTTGCCATTGCTGCCACAATGCCTAGACTTAAGCATCTTGAGATTGCATATTTGCTTGTGGATACATCCAGTATCATTGAGATTCTTGAAAACTGCAAGCAGCTTGAGTTGCTAGATGTCCGTGGGTGTTGGAATGTAAATTTGGATGAAAAGTTTGTGAAGAGGTTTCCAAAATTAAAGGTGGTTGGACCGCTCGTTGTTGACTGTTACGATATGAATGGCTGGGATAATTGCTCGGACTATTCGGGCTCATCTGGTTATCTAGCGTGGGACTTTGTTGCAGGTGATATGGATGATGACTATCCGGATATGCTGGACGATTTTTGGGTAGATGAAAATCCTATTGAGGATGTAGAAATGTGGTTTTATGATGATGTTAATGCTGTAGATGCTGGATATGATTGGCCCCAATCTCCTTAAGGTATGATGATTGTTATTATTATTATTATTATTAGTTTTTCAAGCAAGTTCGAAGGCCTGCTACTCCTCTGTCTCTCTGTGTGTGAGTTGTGCTGATAAATACGTGTAAGTTGGCAAGCTTTCTCTGGCACAAATATTGTAAGGAAAGTGGCGCTGTGTATGAATCCAACTGTGTATTTTTCTAATGCCCTACTAACGAATTATTCGCAACTAGTGGAACAAGAAATGCTTGCTGATCCCTGCTTCAGTTATTTTCGATTGTCATTTGTTTTTTTTCATGTCATGCAAGAAGGGTGAATGTAATGGAAGCAAGGAAATGTGAGAAAGTATTTATCCTATTATTCCTAGTTTTTGGAAATGTAGTCAAGGTGTGGGTGGGAATGGAGTTCAAAATCTGCATGATTGTATCTTATTTTTATCCTAATTCCCTCTTGGCAGCATCACTGGAAATGGATGAATACCAAACTAGGCGGTACTTTATGACCATTGATCTTATACTGATCTAAAAACAATGAACTCACCCACCATTTGATTCAGCAATTCAAGCGTTGTGTGCGCTAATGTCGTACTCAAAAGTAAACTCCGGTGGTTCCCTTTGCAAACACAATAGTTGAAGATTGTTGTATACAAGAAAGTGATTCTCGGGTGATTTATGATGAATTGAGTGCAACACACTCGGTCTATTTTGAGCCGTCGGATCATACCACCTATTTTTATGCAATCCAATGGCCACCAGTGGACCGAGTGTCTTGCACTGGTCCATCATAGAATTACATGTGATTCTCCTCCAAGCATGGCAGTCGTACGGAGATGAACAAGAGTGTCTTTTGCAAGATTTTGTTCTCGCAGTGCGAAGTAGAAGAGGAATCCTAAAAGAGAAACGAAATAGTAATACAAGTGATGGTGGTGATAAAATAAACAATAAGCATTACAATAATACAACCGATGGTAGTAAAAATTAATATCTAATGAAAGTTGAAGTGTGTTCTTTATTTCAATTGATATTACATACTTCTATTTTAGATACACATCAAGTATATTGAATATTATTTTTATAAAGAAAATATTATGAATTATATATACTTAATATATATATATATATATATTTATATGTCTGAGTAGAATAAAAGATGAAACAACAATTGCAATAGAGATCCAAACAAATTTGTACAAAACGATTGGTTTGTTTACAATTGAAACACTTTTGGTTTAACTTTTTTAAAAGATCTTATAAGCTCCTATATTTTATAAAATATTTTTAAAATTTATAAAATACTAGATTTTTTTTTAAAAATAAGTTCTTAAAGTGTTTGGATAAAATATAATTTTAAAGCTTATAAAATGTTGGTAATGACAATTTTATAATTAATATGCTTAAAATTAAGGGGGTTTGTTAAAATTTTAAAAATAAGTAAGGAATTCTTAACTTTTTTAAAAAGATTTTATAAATTCCTAACATCTTGTTTTAGAAGTTTACATGCTCTTTTTTAAAAAAAATTACCAAAGACTTTTAAACAACTTATAAACTCTCAAATATTTTATAAGATGCTTTTAAAAGCTTATAAGCTCACCCAAACACCCTCTGTAACACCCCAAATTTTGAGATCCTAAAATAAAATAAAATATAAAATCGATAAGCTTGGCTAAATTAATTTTGGGTTAGATTTAATTGCAATCTAGAATTAAATATTTACAATAGAGGGATTAAATTGTAAATGAGAGAAGGACTTGATTGTCTAAAATTACAAGGTCTATGGGGTCAACGTGAGCGAATTGGAAGTTTAAGGACTTCAAAATAATTAAATTTGGATCTAGTTGTCAGCAAACATAAATGTCAGGAGTTCAATGAGCACAGGAATAAAAACTTAAGGACTAAATTAAAGTTTCGGGGTCAATAAGTAAAGTAGTTAAAAGTTTTGGGCACAATTGAAGTTGTCCAAAGTTTTGGAGATCAAATTAAAGAAGTTGAAATATATTTTATATATATAGGATTAAGGATGGAAATTGCACAAATTCACAAAACCTACCCCAAACCCCACCTGATGAGCGAACAGTCAAAAAATGGCCAAAAAAACTAATCTTGTAGAAAGTTTCTCCATAACACAATGATCTCAACCATACATAAACCATCTGAAACACAAGAGGAATTGCCAGGAAAATAAGGGCAACAACGAACAGCAGTTGTGGTGGCAATTTTACCACTTTCGGTGGAGTGATGAGGTTGGGTTTTGGTGGGTCTTGGTTGAAAAATCATGGGCAACAAGCAGCTAATGGTATTAATTTTGTAAAATGAGCGACGGTGGGGAAGGATTGCACACAGAGGCGCTAGGGTGGTGTTGGGGTTCGATTGTGGCTTTGAATGGCCAATTGGCCGACTTACTAGTGTCGGAATCAAAAATTAATATGAGTGTTTTGCTCTTGGCGACAAGATGCACCACCAACCAGGGATGGTGATCCTCATCTCTGGTGACAGCGTGTGGTGATTTTTGGACAGCCAACAAAGAATTAAACTTTGGACTCATCTGGGCTATTTTTGACTTGAGATTAGATCTCAATTTAATCCAATTTGGGTAAATTTCATAATTAAATTTTAATTCAATTAATTTACCTAATGTAATAGAAATTTTGGAACTAAGCCTAATCATAATATGAACTAAGACTATTAAACTATGATTTAGCCTAGGTTGTGGATTAATTTCATAATTATTATAATTTTGAACCAATCGACTCGAAGGATACCGCTAAGACCTTAAATAAGATTTTAACAACTTGTTTACCAACTTGTCAAGTTAAGGGTACTAATATGTGATTATCTTAAACATCTAAGTGTAACATAGAACTTGAAAAAGTTATGATTAAACAAATAAATTAACTGAGGATCTTGATGAGGACATTTAAGCACATTAAGAATTATGATTTAGAAATCAACACTTAGGTTATTTTATTCTAAACTTTGAATTGATTAGAAAACAAGGACATTTGATTGTTTTAAGCATTTAGATATGAAACCAAAATTACTGGGATTGTGTTAGAATAACCTTAAGTTTGATAAAAACATTAACTATATTTATACTTAAGATTTAGAGAATTAATAGAATGATAGCTTGAGTTATATTATGGTAGTTCTTGATTTGACTAGAAAGTTAGGACTTGAGTAACCATACAACTAGGAATTCCTCTACATTTGTCAGGTGAGTTTATACTTGATAGTACGAGATTTTTTTGCTGGGGAAAGAACATATATACTTGTTAATATATCATCGTTGCTTGATCCTTTTCAATAAACTTATTAAAAAATCCACATATTGCCACTTTATGCTGATTGTGGTTCTTACTGAACTTTATTTATGTTGTTTTATCTTAAATTGGTGATCATGTTGGAAAAACCAAAAAGGGATTTCAAAATTTGTGTTCTGTTAGCACTATGACTATTATCTTGAAATGAGTTCGATATAAATTGCTTGATTACTTGCTTGCCATGGCAAATTGGAATGTTAATTGAAATGTTGTTGGACATGTTACATGATATACATGAATATAATTGATACCCCTAGGGGGTTGGGCCACAAATCAGCTTCAAAAGAAGACCAGGTAGAATGAACTGATGGTGGCTGGTCTTTCGGCTGATACCCATTCAAGTTGTACATATAACCCTATCTTATAGCTAACTGGAGATAGTAGTCTATGCGCCAGACGAGGCATGCGGCTAGCCATGCCTAATGATTGATTGATTGTCTGAGCCGATCACTCAGAAATTGGAGAGATAAGGATTTTCTTGTTTTCAAAAATAGAGTGACAAGGTAGGAGAACCATCAACAACAAGATTGTAAAAGTAATTGACAAGCTTGATAATTATGCGTTGAAATTTGAACATTTAACAAAAATCAAGTGATTGTTCAATTATCATGTCGACCTTGTGATCATATTTGAGACTTAAATCTATGAAAAAAGGCAGTAAGTTTTGTGAAGTTTCTTCAGTAGTATGGAAAGGTGGTTAGATGGATCACTTAGAATTCTGATTGAAATTTCATCTTACAATTTTCGACAATTTTACTGCTTCTACTTGTTTCATATATAATATTTTGAGAAATTGTCACTCTATTTTTATTGCTAAGATACCTCAGTAAGTCAATCAAACTTACATTGTTATATTGTTATCTTCTATTCTTTATCCCTGATAAGAACGAGTGATAAAGATAACCTAAACCATAAGACACATAAGGTAATAAGCTCGATGAATATAAACATAGGCAAATCGTATATGTCAAATTGTTGACATAAATTTAATAAACACAATAGAAGTACTAAGTGTAATTCATAATATTTTGATATAAGTTGAATTTCTAGTGGACGTTGATTGTGGAAATTAAATACTTTGGATCTTATAGAGGTTTGCTTCTATTTTTTAGAAAGTTTTTAATATAGAATGGGTAGCACCTCAGACAGGAACAAGTGTCTCTTGGTCGAGGTGCTACAGAGGTGGTATCAAAGCTTAGATTTAAAAACCTAAGCTATGCTGGGATATGATCCTTGGAATATGAGAAGTTTGATTAATGAAAAGTAAGCTTGATTCTAAGATTTGAAAGAAACATGAAAGTTTTGGTTAGAGGAGATTAAGCATGAGCTTGGAATTTGATTAGGACATGAATTTTTGGGACAATGTTCGATTCGTAAGATGTGAAGGATTATAGTTGGGCAGCTAACCAATGTATAATTCGTAACTCCTAAGGTATCGAGCATGTGGCTCCTTCTATGTGGGAGGAATAATATTCTTGAGGACTTGTATTGGGTACAAACTTGTTTGAGAGCACTCTAATTAGTGTGTGAGTGAATGATTATTTTAGATAGAGATGAATTGGATAAGCAGAAGATCTTTTAGATTGATATTTTGGACATAAAAATATCTTGTGATGCATATGATATGACTATTTGGGAAGTGGTATGCCAATAACTCAAATCTCCTTGAAATATGGAATGTTGGGATTAATTGAGGTTAAGTTTGCCAAGAAAATATGGCCAGGATATAAACTTCTAGGATATTGTTTAATATCAAAGGAATAAAGGATAGATATTATGGTGGCCAGTCAATATCTAATCCATTACTCTTAAGATATCAAGCATATGACTTTAATAATGTCTGGTGGAATAATATTCTTAGTATCATATTGTGGTGTCAGTGTATTTGTGATAATGGAACTTGAGAAGCCAAGGATCATTCTAGAATAATATATATTTTGGTTTATACATATGGTTGAGGCCCACGGGTTATTGTTGTTTCAAAGAAATCAATACTTTAGCAATGAAGTTAACTAGTACAACTGCACCATGGTATTTGAGTAATATTTCCCTTAAGGAAATCTTTTAAGAAAATTATGACAGATATATGTATATGGTTATGAATTAAATATTTGTGGAAATTAGCTCATAAATAGTAAGAAAGCTCATTAGCATAAGCACAAGATGACGATAAATAAAACGAGAGAGAAATTGCCTATAAGAATGAAGTTGTAAAGAAAACATAATAATTTGAGGAAAAGGGGATAATGTTGTTAAAGAATGCAAAAGACATCTAGAGTTAATATTGGAATCATAAAGGAAAACATTAGGTAGGGACATAGAAATCAATGAAGAAGGATTTGAAGGGATCAAATGGAAATGACATGATATAAGGACTGCTACTAGAACTTTGATGAAAAGGATAGTAATGAAATATGGGAACTATTATACCAATACACTATAATTAATTATCCAAACTAAAAGAGATCTAAGACCTGTAATTGAAAATTAAAGAATAAAGATTCATATTTGGAAACGAGAAACCTTATCCAAACTCTTGACAATAGAAAACTAGAATCTTAAGTTATGAAGATTGAAATGATATATAACTTGAATAAGCATATCCATAAGGGCAACTCGTTATTACACATCCATGTATTAGATGTGACTGAATAAATAATCTTATTGATAATATGATAAATGAAGCTAGTTTTTCTCACCACAAACTAAAATGACCAATTAGATTAAATGGAAAAAACAGTAATACCATTAAGCATAAGATTCATGTACACACACTGATAAAACTGCAAGTAAGGCTCGTGTATAACTAAAAATGGACATATTAACTGAACTCCATAGAGTCTTACACTCCATTTTGGTATCCCATAGTTTCATAAATGAAATAGCAACTCTAACAATGATTTAACATTTAACAAGTTTAATAAAGAAAATTTCAGTACTTTTAAAGAACTAGATAAACATATATATATATATATATCTATATCTTCAACAGCTCGTGTACGAATGAAATTGTGTGCACCGACTTGGACCCTAGAAAGTCTTATCTCATGTCCAAGTATCCTAAATTTTACAATAGCATATCAACCTTAGCATTATTTAGAAATGTTTTAGGTTTAACATCATTGACTAAATTGATCCAGGCCCATCTTCTTAAGCTAAAATTTTGATGCACCAAATATTAATACTAATCGAAAGTATTAGCTGGGTGCAATCATAAGTCACCTGTATCACAACATGACAATTACCAATTAATTAAAGTAACAAATTATAACACTATGTAAAGAATACTCTAGCTGGAAATATATAGGAAAAGATAGACAAGGGCACCAACTCCTTACACCAATCTCATGAATAGATTCTAAAGCAAAGAGGTAGAGCATAGAATCTAATAGTGATGACATGATGCTCTTGTAGTTTATTAATAGCTACAACTAGATAAATAAGATCTGGATATATTTAGGGAGGCATCTAGATGGAATCTTACTCAAGTAAAATGATATTTTTGTAGGTTAGTGATAAATGCAACTAAATTAGTAACTCTAAAAGTATCCTAGAGCACCTCATAGAAAGCACTTCAGGTAATTTTTGGGATTTCATTCGCTAAAGTTTATGAAATGATTAGCTATAAGAACATAAGGATATTGATTGAAAATGCAAGAAAGTCTTTAGAACATCGAGAAACAACCATGTATGATTAATAAGGACTTGTGGGATAAGGATAGGAACTAAACTAGCCTCATTGAATATAGGACCATAATACCTTGCCCCATGCAAACTACTTGGCTCAGTATAAGGATATATAGTTTATTTAAAGTTGAACTAAGTTGAGAATGTTTTCAATTAGTAGTTGGTGGAAAAGGTAAGCAGGGAATTACTTTTTATTCATAATATAGGTAATATGAATTGAAACAATGTCATTTGGGTGATCAGGCTCCTATAACATTTATAGACATAATATACATGATGTTTTGATTTATTGGATCAGTTTTTGATGATTCTATTAAAGATATTTGGTGAACTTGGAATCGAGAGAAGAGTTATACTACATCTACACTTGGTGTTATAAATACCTGGAGGAAAGAGGTAGAAGATAAAATCTTATTGTAGGAAAATGATACCTTTATGGATTAGTGATACACATGACTAGACTAGTAGTTCTAAAAGTATAATAAAAGACCTTATGGAGAACACCATGGGTATTTGGAATTCATTCACCACTGGTAACTAGAACACAAGGGCATTAATTAAAAATGTGAAGGGATCCTCTAAGTATCGAGAAAGGACCATGAAATTAAAAACACCAATTTAGAAGATATTGATAAGAGTCGAACTAATCTATTGATTGTCAAACTGAAACACCTTTCTCACTTAAATTACTTTGCTCATTGTAAGGGCTTATAATCTATTTAAGGTTGAGCTAAGTTAAGGATACTTGTAGTTAGAAGTTTGAGGAAAAGAAACATTGAAAATTACCTTCTACCTCATGATATGGGTACCATGAGTTGAAAAGATATCATTCAGAGTGTTCAATACTCCTATAGTATTTACTGACATGATATATAGGATGTCTTAGTTTGTTGAATCAATTCTAATAATTCCATTAAGGATATCCAATACACTTGGACTTAATGACAAAGTTATAATATAATTTCACTTGGTGTTATGAATATTTGTCAGAAAACAAATTATGTGCCAAGTTAATGATTTGAATATCAATTGGGAAAAAGTACATTCAAAGGTACACAACCACAAGGGAAATAGCAAAGTGACCCTACTAAAACTAGATCTTTAGACGATTGAAGACAAACAGGAGATAGGTTAGAAATACAAAGTCCTTAGGTTTTGCCCATTAATATCACAGGTGTATCCAATATTTTTGCTAGGTGATGGATATATTGACTTACTGAAATAAGAACAGTTGGTGATCTTAATACATGGGAAAAGATATGAAGAAATCCTATGAAATAAAGAAGGGGATTAGTTTATGCTAGCTATTATTAATCTTTCTATGTGATGGATATATTGATTCACTTAAATAAGAAGAGTTAGTGATCTCAATACATGGGGGAAGATATGAAGAAATCCTATGAAATAAACAAGGGGATTAGTTTATGCTAGCTATTATTTTTCTTATAGAATGTATGGAATTATTCTATGCGTCTATGCTCTCATCAAAGATTAGATTACAATAAAGGGATTATAAGTACCCCAAGAAGAACTTAAATCCTGGAAGCAAAATTATCCGATTAAGAATATATGACTTGTTGCTTTGGGTTACCACACTAAAATAAAATCACTCTTGTGGACTAATGAAATTTCCTAGAAAAATATGGAGTATAGTATATTATCAAAGTATAACCATTCGATCTAAAATAACAAGAGGAATAAGATTATATATCCAAGTTGCAAATGTGAAGTTTTATTTGGGATTGAGATACTGCAGAGCACATGATTCCTTGAGAGGAAATAGAATTTGATCATACCAAAGCTGGGCCACAGTAAGCTAAAGAAGATTGAAGAATATATCAAGAATAAAAGTTCCTTAGGTTTTGACAAGTCATGTCAAATATAAGCTTTCTAAGGTTGTAGATCTGGTAATTGAAATAATTGGAATGAGGTTAATCTTTGAATGAATGAAGATGTGTACAAAATTTTGAGAATTAAAAAGATGGATCAATCCAGGTATTAGTTTTACCCTTCTTGGGAAACTTAAGAAAATATCAATTATGTCTATGCCCTGAAATGAACAAGGGGTCATGAAGGAATGATCTCACATACATTCAAAAGGCTTGAGACATAGGAAAAGATGAGCTTGCCAGACATGAGATATGGAAGGCAACTCTAACCACACGATGAAATATGAAATGCTCCAGTAAGTGTGAGAAGATGAAAAACCTACAATTGTGATTCCCAATAAGAAAGATTTTCATTTTTCTATGACAAAATAAGAGTCACTTGACATTGGAGAAAGGAATATGTGGAACCAACTGGATCAAAGGAAATAGGATACAAAATTATCCTTGGGAATAGTAAGACAAAGAGTGATAACACTACGAAACCTTTCATAATTCAAATAGGAATCGGGGGACTAGATTCTCTTAAGAGAGAGAGAGTTGTAACATCCCAAATTTTGAGATCCTAAAATAAAATAAAATATAAAATCGATAAGTTTGGCAAAACTAATTTTAGATTAGATTTAATTACAATCTAGAATTAAATATTAACAATCGAGGAATTAAATTATAAATGAGAGGACTTGATTGTCTAAAATTACAAGGTTTATGGGGTCAATGTGAGCAAATTGAAAGTTTAAGGACTTCAAAATAATTAAATTTGGATCCAATTGACCGAAAATAGAAATGTTGGGGCGTCCATGTGCGAAGGAATAAAACCTTAAGGACAAAATTAAAGTTTTGTGGTCAACTAATACAGTTAGAAGCTTTGGACACAATTGAAGTCAGTCAAAAGTTTTGGGGGTCAAATTGAAGCTAGAAAAGTTTTATATATATATATATATATAGGATTGAGGAAGAAAATTGTGCGAAATCACAAAACCTAGGCCAAACCCCACCCGATGAGCAAATAGCCAAAAAATGGCAGGAAAAGTTAAAACTAATCCTATAGAAAGTTTCTCCATAAACAACAATTTCAACCACACCAAAAACCACTTAAAACACTGAGGGAATCACTAGGAAAATGAGGACGACGGCAAGCAGTAGTCGTGGTGGCAGTTCTGCCACTTTCGATAGAGGGACAAGGTTAGGTTTAGGTAGGTCTTGATTAGAAAATCATGGGCAAGTGATTGATGGTCTTAATTTTGCAAAATGAGTGATAATAAGGGAGGATCGAATACAGTGACACTAGGGTGATGTTAGGGTTCGGTGTAGCTTTGAACAGCTAATTGGTTTGCTTACCGATGTTGGAATCATAAATTAATATGGGCATTTTACTCTTGGCAACAAGACACACCGACTCATGGTGGTGGTTCTCATCTCTAGCAACAGCGCACGTGGAGGTTTTTGGACAGTTACCATAGAATTAACCTCTAAACTTGTTTGGGCTATTTATAACTTAAGATTGGATCTCAATTCGATCTAATTTGGGTAAATTTCATAATTGAATTTTAATTAGATTAATTTACCGAATGTAATTGAAATTTTGGACCCAAGCCTAATCATAATATGAACTAAGACTATTAAACTATGATTTAGCCTAAGTTGTGGATTAATTTCATAATTATTATAATTTTGAACCCAATCGATTTGAAGGGATACCGTTAAAACCTTAAATAAGATTTTAACAACTTGTTTACCAACTTGTCAAGTTAAAGATAGTGATATGTGATTATCTTAAACATCTATGTAACATAGAACTTGAGAAAGTTATGATTAAACAAATAAATTAACTGAGGATCTTGAAGAGGACATTTAAGTACATTAAGAATTATGATTTAGAAATCAACACAATGTTAGTTTAGGTTATTTTATTCTAAACTTTGAACTGATTAGGAAATAAGGACATTCAAATATCTTAAGCATTTAGATATGAAACCAAAATTATTGGGATTGTGTCAGAATAACCTTAAGTTTGATAAAGACATTAACTATATTTATACTTAAGATTCAAAGAATTAATAGAATGATAACTCGAGTTATCTTATGGCAATTCTCAATTTGACTAGAAAGTTAGGACCTGAGTGACCATACAACTAGGGATTCCTTTGTATTTGTCAGGTGAGTTTATATTTGATAGTATGAGATTTTTTGTTGGGAAAAGAACAAATATACTTGTTAATATATCTTTGTTGCTTGATCTTTTCCAATAAACTTGTTCAGAAATCCACATATTGCCACTTTATGCTAATTGTGGTTCTTATTAAACTTTATTTATATTGTTTTACCTAAAATTGGCGATCATGTTAGGAAAACCAAAAAGGGTTTTCAAAATACGTGTTCTATTAGCACTATGACTATTACCTTGAAATGAGTTAGATATAAATTACTTGATTACTTGCTTGCCATGGCAAATCGAAATGTTAATTGAAATGTTGTGGGACATGTTACATGATATACATGAATATAATTGACACCCTTGGGGGGTGGGCCATAGATCAACTTTGAAAGAAGACTGGACAAAATGGACTTATGGTTGTTGGTCTTTCGATTGATACTTGTGCAAGTTGTACATATAACCCCATCTCATAGCCAGCTAGAGATAGTGGTTTAAGATTCAGATGAGGCATGCGACTAGCCGTGCCTAATGATTGATTGATTGATTGTCCGAGCTGATCACTCAGAAATTGAAGAGATAAGGATTTTCGTATCTTTGAAAGTAGAGTGACAAGGTAAGAGAACCACCAACAAGAGGATTGTAAAAGTAATTGATATACTTGATGCTTGTGCTTTGAAATTCGAACATTTGACAAAAATCAAGTAATTGTTTAATTATCATGTTGACCCTTGTGGTCATATTTCAGATTTAAATCTCTGAAAAAAGGCAGTGGGTTATGTGAAGTTTCTTCACTAGAATGGGATAGTGATAAAATGAATTGCTTAAAATTTTGATTGAAACTTCCTCTTACAATGTCTAAAAAGTTTACTACTTCTACTCATTTCTTATATAATATTTTGAAAAATTGTCACTCTATTATTATTGTTAAAATATCTCATTAAGTCATTCGAACTTACGTTGTTATATTATTACCTTCCATTATTGTTACCTTCCATTCTTTACCCTAGATAAGAATGAATGATTGAAATAGCCTAAACAACGGGATACATGAGGTAATAAGCTCGATGTATATAAACATAGGTAGATTATATATGTCAAATTACTGACATAAATTTAATCAACGTGGTAGAAGTGCTAAGTGTAATTCATATTATTTTAATTATAAATTGAATTTTAGGCAGACGTCAATTGTGGAAATTAAATACTTTGAATCTTATAGAAGTTCACTTCAATTATTCAAAAAATTGGTGATATAAAATGGGTAGCACCTCCGACAAGAGTAGGCGCCTCTCTATCAGGGCGCTACACCCTCTAGGTTTCAGGTCATAATATTTATTTCTCTCATCAATTAATCTTCAAAGAAACGTTCTCAATTTTCATTATTCTGAAAGTAAATGTTCAAATTTCTTTCTTTAAAATTATGGCGCTTCCATTCCGGTAAACTTGTACTTTAAATTATAGTCCTAGATAGAAGCTATGATTATTATGTCTTGGAATAGATTATATTTGGAACAGAAATAATATATTCATGGGGTATATGATTCGAAACTACAGCACCTCAAAACCATCTGCAAATCCATGTACCATCGATGAGATCAAGTCCATCATACTAATAACATGACTACATCCAAAACCCACTCGGACTAAAATTGAATCCACTAACCTAAATTACGACCACAATTATCGGGAGGAAGGCAAGAAGGTTAAAATAAATTCAACACACGAATTTCTAATACCAAACCAAATTCACCAGGGGGAGGTTCATAAAAATTTTGAGCCACTGCAATTTCCAAATATAAGACTTTTTACCAATTTTGTGTCCCAACTATCTAAAGCTATACTATCGAAATTTGTTGCCCAAGCCAAGTTGACGAACAAGATTTTAGAGATCTTAAAATTCTAATTCCACTGCACGCATAGGTATTGATCTGCGTTTATAATTTCATTTAAATTAAATATAGTATGATTTATCAAAAATAAATAAATAAATAATTCAATTAGATTTGCCTTTTAATACAAATTGTATCATGTTGATGTGATGTATACAATATAGTACATG
>JACGDI010005492.1:311766-325256 GCA_014898725.1 Jacaranda copaia | reverse complement strand
AAATTTAGCTAAAAGAACATTAAGAAAATTTTCCTCTTTGATTTCAAATATATAAGAGCACTTTGTGCTTTATTATTGATACGTGACCTTTTTCTTTTTCCCCCCTCACATCCAAGAACTAAGCATACCGTAAATTTCAAATTCTTACCCGTTCAGAGAATATTCGAGCCGCTGTATTTGAAATTCATCCAAATTTCCATCTGACATTTCTAACTGCAAACCACGCAAAATCACATATATTTTAACCAAACTCCACACCTTTTTTCAACCAAAATATCCAATCTAATGAGAACTAAATGAAACTAGTAATTAGGTAAACCTAGATGTTATATATAGCAAATGCTTTCACACATCATCCGAATTCCCATGGCTGCTTGTTCCAGGATACATTCATCAGATCACAGAACTAATCTGAGATGCTGAGGTTACCTTTTGGGAGTTAATGCCGGAACTGCCGGTGGAAGCCTGAAACCAAAACTACTCCTTGTCTAGCATGAGCTCAAACTTATGGAGGAGTAGAAGTTGAAAATGCTTTTCTGTATCCACTTTCATCTTCAATCACTCCTGGTATATGCCATGTTCCAAGAGAAGGGCCATATGTCCTCCCACCTAAAGGATTTAAACCACAGCCAGATCATATTATTGTGAAAAAGATTGGAATATTAAAAAGTTATGGGCCAAAGCTCAATAGCATTATAGCTTTTTATATGAATCAAAGTTTAGTAGGGGGCATAGTTTACCTTCTTTAGTAGCTTCTTTACATCTTTTCTGGTACTTCATAGACAGTTCAGGACCTAATGCTTTAGATAATTGATCATATTTTTCTTCTGCTTCAGTTATAAACTTTGCCTATGAAAAGAAAATATGGAATAATCGATATTCTTTTTGTCTTTCCTGATGTTCACAGGAAATACATACATATATATATATATATATAAATATGCAAGTATATCTCAGATGGTATTAGCAATTAAATAAGTTACAATGTTTTCCTATACATGCTAACACACACACCCACAGATTAATCGTCTTTTTTATAGTGTGCTCACCAACAAGCAACTATAGTTTGACATTATAATATTGAAAGAAACAAACACTAATGAAGAACAAACAAAAATGAAGCCAAATTTGTCACTAACTGAAAAAAATCACAATTAAAATCTAACTGTAATCATCTACAATTTAGCCATGCGTTGTAGTACGTCTAAATCTTACGCAGGCAGAGAAAGATCAAAATTTTGTTAAGCAAAGTACCATAACAGAAAGAAGAGTGACGTAACAGTTATTGTAACATCAGAAGCTGACTCAAAAGTCAGAGCACAGACTTTTTAGCAGCAATTCAGGATAGTAAACATCATGAGAGAGGGCACATCAAATATCCATGATGGTCAAAGTACAAGGGAGGATTCAAGTTTTACTAGTTAGTAAAGAAATTAATTAACAAGAGCACACGGTATAACCCATTTATTTGTGTTCATTCATACAGAAAATATGAGACTGTATAAAGAAATAGAACAATAACAACTGCTTATGCACCATAGCAAGATAAGGAAGCTTATGAATTGTAGCACGATAAAGAAACTTATGAATCGTACAATAGCAACTGCCGTTGGTAAATTTATCATTCAACACTCACCATCATGATTGGTGCTGCAGAAGCTCCATAATGTTTAACAAACATGCGCAGAACATTAAAATTATTCTCTACAACGTCGTCCTAACAAAAACATAAAATCAAATAAATCAACATAGAGAAAGAAAACCAAAAGCCAAACAGAAAAAAGGGAAGAAAGAAAAGAAAGACTCACCTCGTAATCAAACCTGAGGCATCACCTCATTATCCATCAATGAAATATTTAATTATGCTTCCCACATGCATAATGAAATGGAAAAACTCTCATACAGCTTTACAAATTATATGGAATATGCATTTTTTCCGAAGTAAAACTGGTAAACTAAAAGTCATGACAAGAAGTTAAAATATTCAGGAGGAAAGCTAAAGCAGCACCAGCCACCCTTTCTGATATTAATGAGTGGATTGAGGAAGCAGGCATTTATCTAAACTTTGACACAATAGTGTTAACACACCATTCAGGAGTTATCACACTAGAAATGCACCAGTCTGTCCAACATACAGAATGATGAGACCTAGTGGACTTAGTTACTCTAAACCTTCATGGGATAACGCATAATGAAGGTTAAAAATATTATAAAACAAAATGGGACAGGGAATTATAGACATTGTTTATTGCATTTGAATAAAGCAGTGGCTTCTAGTGGACCTAGAACTAAAAAGTCCTAATGCCATCCATAAATCTAGGAATTATGTAAGAAAGCAAGATGCAATTCTCAGCCTCTCTCTAATTTCAATTTCACTTTCACACTAGTGGAGAGTCCAAAGATTCTAAATCAGATAATTGGTTATCTATAGAGGGCCATTTTATCATAAGAATGGACAAAGACATCCCTAGTTGAGAAGAAGAATTACTTACAGGTCATCTGCTACTTCCACAAGCAATTCTGAGATGGACAGAAATTCCATATGCAATTCATTTACCTTCAAAATAGCTTCAAAGAAATGTTCCAGTGAACTATAGCATGTCACACGGGAAAACATTATATTTTTGTTCAAAGGAATAGAATCAGACCATACCATAAATTATTCTTTTTTCTTCTCAAGTATGTAAAAATGAATTAGTTCTAGCCATGTGGTGATTTCAGAAGAAATAATAATAAACAATAATGCATCATAAATTGTTATTAAGCTATGTTATAACTTGTTAATATCATATCTTCAGTTTGATGAATGATTGGTTATGAAAGATCATGTATGTGGTGTCATGCAATAATATATAAGGTCATAAGCAGCAGAGCCTACTTCTGCCTTATATATTTCTCAAATTCATTAAAGCAAATGATTATTAAAAGACTACCTTGCTAAGACAAAAAGTACTAGCACATTATAGCAGCGTAAAACAAAAGAAACAGTTGCTAGTGCATAATAGGGATACCTTGTCTCCTCTTAGTTGATATAATAGAAGGTTCAGAACGCGATAATCAAAGGACTTCAGATGGATAGCCCTTGTCACATCCTCAATGGATATCTATGCAAGGTACCTCTAATCAGAACCAGCCAATCACTGATATCATACGAAAGTATAAACAACACTAAAAGATTGGTTGAAGACATCAGCCTAGAAGTGATCATGCCTAGCAAGTTAAATCCATCAATTGCATTAGTCCAGAAAATCTTTTATCCAAAATGCAATTGAAGGATGGCCATTTTAGTACTGTTAGTTAGATTCTAAATTTAATCTTGTCAGAACATGGAACTGCAGCTGATTTGGGAAGTTCAACTAAGCAATCACTCCACACATGGGAATTGAATATCCTAAATCATATCCAGGAAATGTCAAGTAAATGTCCAAAATGAAATGGTTTGACTTCCTAATAATTCCAAATCATCCTTAACCAAATAATGTTCCTTTCCATGTTTATACACCATAGGTTATAAAGTATGTGGATCATATATTACTTCCTGCAGTGTGTCAACTAAATGAGTACAGAACTGAACTGCATAAAATCAGGGCAATGCACAGCTGTTGAACTCATTCGAAAATAGTTGATCGCAGTTAAACTCTAATTCTTATTGCAGAACAGATGGAGTGTGTTGGAATATCAGCAAACTAAAAATTATAAAGGCAATAACCAGAAGGTAAGATATATACCGCATTCTTATTGTTTAGGAGACCACTATATGTCCTACCTGATGTGAATTCAGTTGACCTTGGGCTTCTACACCCATTGATTCATTTGGATAGAATTTTGCACCAAATGACAGAAGAGTCACAGGTCAGACCACTCAGTTATCATTTCTCCTGCAGTTGCACTTTCAGATCTTGAAGCAACAAGGTCCAAATGGCACCCAAACAGACCATTCTGGTATTCTCTCCAAAATGAGGCAGAGATTCTGGATGAGCTCTACTTGGGAGAGGACTGAGCACCAAATGATATCATAGAAAATTGAGAAGGGGTGAAGTTTATCTCCAGAAATACGATTCCACCATTTCAGCGCATATAATTAGCAATCAATTGATCCCTAAGCATCAAATGCAAGATTATATCTATGGAAGAACTCTGATTGAAGTTTCATCTTTGGGCTAAAGTTAAAAATAACCCAACAAATTATACACTAATCAAGATATGGTGCATTTTTTTGGAAGACAAGGGTATAAATATGTATTGTTATAATTTCTATCATATTAGGACTTTGGTGTGGTTGATTTTCATTAGGACTCTGTTTCCTTAGTATTAGGATTATGTTATCTTTGATTTGAACTTATCCTATTCTCATATACTGTATATATATATATGAGATGGGATATCTCTTTATGAAATATAACAAGAATACTATTTCTATTCCCTCAAAACAATGCTCCTATTTTATTGCTCTACATGGTATCGGAGCAGGTTTATTAAACCCCACCACCAAACCCAAGCTGTGCCGAATCGGTGCTCTCCTCTGCGCAATGCGTCTAATGCTTGGTTGGCCATTTTGCCATGCTACAGTCTACTAATGGTGTTTTTGCTGCTGCTATATTGATGTTTTGCTATTGTTTTGCTGCTGATCTGCGTCCTGCTAATGTTCAGTTGGCTATAAGTAGTCATGAATCTCCTGTTTGCCTACTGTCTGCCTACCGCTGGCTATTATTTGTTGCCTACTGTTGGCTACTGTTTGCTGCCTATTGCTGGCTACTATCTGTTGGCTATTGTTTGCTGCCTGCTATCTACTATCCATAGCTGTTTACTGTTTAAAACTCTGCATAACAAGCTGGATATGATCAATATCAATGCTCCAGCTTGAGGGGGAGGGTTATAATTTCTATTATATTAGGACTTTGGTGTGGTTGATTTTTGTTAGGACTTTGTTTCCTTAGTATTAGGATTTATGTTATCTTTGATTTGAACTTATCCTATTCTCATATACTACATGTATATATATGAGATGGGATATCTCTTTATGAAATACAATAAGAATACTATTTCTATTCCCTCAAAACAATGCTCCGATTCTATTTCTCTACATGTATATAGCAACATGGTATAATCCTTTTAGTAACATGTACTCTTCTTTTTTTCAATGAATTGTTTTCTTATTAATAGTTCATATCAACTTGGACAACAGTTGGGAGTGCTCTATACAAGTATGGAAGCAGAAGCTTCTCACAGGAAGAAATTTAACTTTCTTAATTATTGTAATTTGGATAGGAGGCAAATGAATATATTCAGCACGGGCGGTAAAGGATATAAAGGCCTACCTCCTTGTTGCTCACCAGAGCATGGCATAGCTTTCTTTCCAGAGCCCAATACTCTTCTCCACACCTTAACTCTTCTGTAATCCTTATTATATACAGAACAAATAAAAGAAGAAAATTTACAGGCCAATCTTCATGTAAATATAATGAGAAGTAGAATATGACAAAACAAATTCTGAACCTTTCTGTCAAAAGCCCATGATGTTCAAGTATGATAAGGAGTGATCTAAATGGATCCTCTTCGAACATTTTCAAGGATTTAGCAGCAAGGATTGAATCATCATCCTGAACTTCAGTGAAAGACGACAGGATGAACCAGATAACAGTTGAAACTTAACATAGTTTGATAAGGATTTCTAGTACCTCAGGATCTTTATTCAAAATTGGAACACCACTCCTGGGCAACTGCAGTAGTGTCTCGTTTAAACCATCCAACTGTATTACCAGAACCATGTGAAAATTAGGATAAAAGAATGAATTACAATAGGGTAGCTAATTATCCATCTCTTCATGTATACAAGATGAAAATGGAGTAAAGTTACAACTTAAAAACAATTTCATGCACAAAGGAAAGGGCAGAATGAGATGCATATCTACTGAATCCTCAGTATCAGTAGAACACCAACTTTTGCTCCACCAGCTTGACAACTATTTCCTTCTTCACATATAATGGCACAATGGCAGTTAAGTTATCGATACCAATTTCCCTATTTGATAAAACCAGCTCAAAATATCTCACTTATCAGCAATAAAGGCTATGTGACCTCATAAGACAATTACCTGGTAAATATAACTTTCAGTGAAAGAAAGCATAGGTAGATATTTGAAAATTGATCCTGGCTGGTTTGCTTCCATGTTATGGAACATAAAATATGACCTGCACTGCCAATTTAAAGCAACCATATATCAACATAACAGATGAATTTTTATGACAAAAGTTTTGCAAACCAGAAAAAGATTTACATAATTTAAAGGGGGTTTGATCATAGAAGGTCCAATAATCATAAGTACAAGGGAGGTATCCATTACAGTTGTGTTAAGGCTTCTGCATCCAACTCATCATGTTAACAGTTTAACAGGCAGAAGAGGATATTCTTCCCCAAGGGGGGCAGGCATAAGTGGACAGCTGCACAAGTTATTAGGAACTTGGCAGTTTCATGCTTACCCAAAATTCAGATCCAATATGCCAAAATTCTAGTACTTCCAAATAAATATTAGATAAAGCAAGTGATGAATGCCACAAAGTAGTGATCTTGTAGTCAGTTCTGCCCATAATTTGTTTCACATGTTCTGTTGTCTGAATCAGACATCAAAACAACTGAAACAATGCACCAGACCACTGGTATAAATATCACCAAAAGGACCAAATTATAAGCATGAAAAACCAGACAAGAAGAAGATAAACCCTCCAAGAGTTTGCTTACAAAGCAGGCAGCAAAAAATATAAATTCTTGTTTTAAATTGGTTTTTAAGTGGAGTGAATGAAAGATGCAGTGAACATTGCCAGAGAATATGATAACTTGCATAATGAATTTCAATCACCCAGATGAATCATAATACTTCTTACAAAATCCTCTAGAGTTGAATTTGAACGCATCATTGCATCCATCCCAACCACAGCCACCTCAGCACAGGAACTCCACACAGGATCCAGATTTATCTTATCAGCACAATGAAGTTGCACAGCATTTTCGACCTGGCTGCCACCTGCAAAAAATCAGGTGTCAGAACAACAGTAGCACATTTTCTGAGAATCTTTTTTATTCTGATTGAGATCCAGATAATGACCCAAGTACATATTATATGAGTTAGCAGATGTAGCTCCTCAGTTGAAGGAATTAGAGTATCCACTTTTACCAGCACCACGGATCCAATGGATGGATAGATACTTTCAGCTGGGGGAATCGACATATATATCAGAGAACCTGAACATATGGTAACAAACCTGGGGAGTGCTGGTGTTGGTCAAAGGAGAAGTTTGCTACTCTGAAATGGGATACTCAAACTTTGTCAAGCAGAGAAGAGGAAATCATGGATTTGAAACAAGCATTCTGAGTAGAAGAGGCATTTGATTTGAGGATAGAATTTAGAGATCCAAGATTGTTTTGAGAGTTCCACTTATTTGGTTGGGTAGCATTAGATTTTTACTATCAGAAGGTTTGTGCATTTGAAGGTTGAGATAGCTATAACGGATTTAACAAGATGAGATCCTGTTTAGTCAAAAAAGTAACAGCCATGGCAGCACATCTACAGATGTGCTGCTGATATATTAAAAATTCAAAGTCGCAACTACAAGGTATCTTGGGAAAGTATTGATGAAGGTGTCCTTTTATAAAGTGAAGCATGGTATTATACATTGCAGAATACATAAGTTACTTTTTAAACAACAAATCTTTTCTTGTTTTGTAGGACTTCCAAGCATCTAGAATGCAGATTTAATATCTTCCTAGTACTTTCATCTTGTAAAAATGCATTGAGAAGCCATTAAAAAATATAAGATTTTGCCTTTCTTTTACATCATATCTTTTAGGCACCTCTATGAATCTAGTGGTTAACTCCAAAATTTCAGATAAATATGACAGTAACTACGAAAAGCAGCATATATTCAGCTACGGAAAAATCAAACAGAAGAATTGCAATAAGCTTGGCTGTAGCAAAATGACAACATGTCTACCTTCCCCTTTGCATTGCAATGCACCCCCAATAAATAAACTCAATATCTGGAAAAAGTAAAGAGAAAAAGAGTATCAGAACTCATTCTAGCACCTTGGAATCACAAAGAACTGAATGCAGATTGAACAATAATTGGCAAACCTTTGACATGTGCTTAGAAATCAATTGACATTTGGAGGAAATGTCAAGCTCACGACAATGTTGCATCTTCAGAAAATTGGTACCAAAATAGAAAGGAAATAAATAACATAAAAAGAAATTAAGCATACTAAAAAAAATTAAGCAAACTAAAAAAGGTTTTATACAACAAGAATAAAAAGAAGTCATAGTCTAAATAAATAAATAAAGAACCACTGAGGAGTAAAACATCAGAAGACAAAAAATAAAAAGCCAACACTTGGCTTACTTTTTGGCGATCTATTTTCACATTAAACCTGATGTTTAACTCGTCCATTCCTACAGACTAATTCTTTCAGCATCTTGCAAAAGCATACACAAATACTCGCTATCTCAGATTCTCAGCCATGGTCCAATATACATGCCTACTCCCGTATTTATCGATTGCTAAGATGGATAGTGATGGCCAGCTATGGTCGAACTCAGCGTTATTTTCAAATGTAACTCAAGAAAAACAGAACTCAAATGTTTATATGAAAATCTTGAGCTGCCCCCTTTTCTTAATTCTCCACGCCCCCAATACAACAATTAACAAAACAACACCTTGAAAGTGATCGAAAGGATAATTACCAGATCCAACATTATTTCATCATCACAATTCAAAATCATATAGCGTAAGATTATAAAAAACTATAAGTTGGCTACCAGAAGAAAGGTGAAATCAGCGAGAAAGCGTTCGGCGTCGGGGTTGGCATCGGAAATTCCGACGGAATGCAGCAAATGCATAGTCCACTGCACTTTTTCTAGTTTCTCTAGCCCTTCCATGCTACAATAGGAGGAGGAGGAGGAGGAGGAGGAGGAGAGAAAGAGGGGAGTTCGTCGCCAGAGTATAGTGAAACAACTACGATACAAGAAGCTTTTTTGTCCGAGTACTTCGTTGTAATTGCCTTTCGTTCTGGAAAATTTTTGAAGGAAAAATTAAATAGAGGTAAACATCATGCTGGGTTAATTAAAAAAAAATTTTTATCCCTACTTTAAATTTAGTGTTAAGATTCTATTTAAATTTTTACACATTAAATTTTTCACTTTTTTACAAAATTTAAAAATTACTTTTTATATTTTTTAGAAAAACCTATATACTTTTGTAGTTAAAAAAAATAACAAAAATATTTGACAAATGCATTTCTCACTTCAAATAGAACGCTTTCCTTCTTTTTAATTTTTCCCAAAATCAACGACTTCTGCAAACACTCAAAGAAAAGGGCGTGAAATCATTTCTCTACTATTGACATGAGAAGAAGAAGAAAAAAAAAAGACACCGAAATTTCTATTATTTTTCCACGACAATCGAAGAAAAAACAGCTGCGACAAGAAGTGAAGTACAAAAAGAAATGATCAAAAAAAACAAAAGTATATTCTCTACGTTTACAATTTTAAATGTTAGTAATTTTTCAGTATTACACTTATTTCTTATCTATTTTCTCATATCTAGGATTTTTATTCATTTTTTAGTTATTAAACAATTGAACCCATTTGATATATATATATATATATATATAATTTTTGTTGTGAGATGGGAAATTGTTGATTTGTACTTGAAAGGAATGAAAGTTATACTTCACCTTTTTGGGGCTTATATTTCTTTTTACTTAAAATTATATCATAAAATTATACAATAAAATTATCTGAAAGTGATAGTATATTATTTATTGTACAAAACATCCAAGCTTGCAGTACACATTAAGCAAAAATGTAGTATATAATCTGTGTAATTACAGTACATTTTAAAATGTAGTATAAACATTTAAGCTTGCAATACATATTAGGCAATAGTGTTGTACATATTTTGTGTAACTACAATACATTTTAGAAGCATATGTAGTATAAAATATTCAAGCTTATAGATTAAATGAAATTATAGTATATAATTTGTGTACATGCAATACATTTTAGAAGTATTTGTAGTACAAAAATATTCAAGTCTGTAGTATACATTAACTAAAAGTGTAATATATAATTTTTGTATCAACAATACATTTTAGAAACAACTACAGTATAAAACATTTAAGCCTGCAGTATATATTAAATGAAAGTATAGTATATAATCTGTGTATCTACTATATATTTTAGAAGCAATTATAGTATAAAATATTCAAGCCTTCAATGTACACTAACTAAAAGTGTAGTAAGCAACTGTAGTATAAAATATTCAAAATTACAATATACACTAACTGAAAGTATAGTATATATTCTATGTTTTTGAAGTACATTTTAGAAGCACCAATAATATAAAATATTCAAACTTTCAATACATATGATCTAAAAGTGTTAGTTTATAGTATGTTTATATATTAATTTTTTTTATCTAATTATAGCATAGCCAAGATTTTATGAGGTTAGTTCTCATTACTCCCCCTAATATTTTCAGAGTAAATTGGAGCTTGTGAAGTCTAATATGGGGTCGAAACATTTTAATGCATTGAAGAAAACCCCTTTCTATATATAGATGGATTTGTCTAAGTTAAATTCAAGCTTCATTTAGCTTGAAGCTATACGTAGAAAGTTTAACCTAAAAAAGCTGTCATTTCTTTTTGCAGAGGAAGTTGAGGTTCTTTTTTCTACAGCTGAATTTTCTATGATTTTAAGGTTGCCACATATGAGGTAATCTATTAATATAACATTGCAGATGAAGTTTTCAACCTTTGATTGCCTTTTTTCCAGAAAGCTGCAAAATATAACTAGATCTAAAATAGCAAAAACGTTTGGGGAGTATGTATATAAGAATAGTGAGAAGGACTTGAATAATTTTTTTTGTAAGTTGTACATACTTTTTGTTTTTAATTGTTTTCTGTTTTCAACATCTAATTATTGGACTCCATAATTTCTCCTATCATAGACAATTTGTCTAGAGTTGGTTTGTATGCATAGGGCATAGCTACATACAATTTTCTTGTCCAAGATATGAAGATCCAGTTAGAAATAGGAGGAGAAAAAACCAAGAAGTACATTGATGGGTGCACAGTCGGTTTGAGGGTAAGTGTTTGCTTTATTTTTATAGTAACATTGATTATATTTATATTCAAGTGAGTATAATTTTTCAATTTATGAATGATAGGCATGGATTTACGAATGCATCCCATCACTGGGTTCACTAGAGAGTTTGTTTGAGTTTCCACACTTTTACTGGTGGAAGGATAGCAAACTCCCACATAATGCGGAAAAGGCAGAGAATAAATTGAAACAAGTTACAGCATATATGGTAATAATTATAATAATTCATTATTAGTTTTTTGTATAATAATTTGAATTTGATAATTATTTTCATGTAATAAGTTGTAGCCCTCAACCCTGCTTCAAAGGAGTTAGAATTAGTAGTTTTGATCAAGAAATCAGAGATTGCTAGTACTGCTATCAGTGAAGTTCATATTTGTGATCATACAATATATGAAGCAATTATTGCAACAAAAGTTGAAGAAATTAAATCATTAAAAGAAAAAATTCATTCGATATGATGACAATAAATGAGCAAGGTGATAAGGAGCATCTAGCCGAGGACAAGATTGATAGGGAGAAGCTTGAACAGGAAGTTAGTGAGTATGTACATGAGGGGGGACATGATTTGGTAGATGATGCAAAGAAAGAAATTGATGAATCTAAAGGTATAGTGGATGAAGAAAGTTGAACAAAACACCGTCATGATCCTTCAAATTCCCCCATCCCTTTGAAGACAAAACTTTATGTACCAATTCATATGGCAGAGTTCAAGGAATTTAAGATTGAAGTGGCAAATGTTATGTCCTCGATTGTGATAGATGTGCGTAATCGAGATGATAGGTAGCTAAAACAAAAATCTCCAGATTTTATTAGCCCCTCGAGCACCACACCAACCAAATGAGCAAAACAAGTGACAAAGACCTATCGCCTTCGTGCTCATGCACAAAAAAATAAAGAACAAGAAGAGAAGAAGAAGGTGTTGTAAACTACTTCATGTTTTGATTTTTTGCTATTTACATTTCATTTGTAAACTATCTTTTTGTACTAAATGTAATGGTATCTTATACTTGATTAGTTGATTTTATACTTAATGTGATGATATCTTATACTTCATGTTGTTAATATTTGTACTTAACATGCTACTCTGTTGTACTTCATGCTGTTAATATTTGTACTTAACATGCTACTCTGTTGTACTTCATGTTGTTAATATTTGTACTTAACATGCTACTCTGTTGTTCTTCATGTTGGTGATATTTGTACTTCATATGTTGATCTTTTATACTCCATATTGGTGATATTTGTGTTTAAATTGCTGATCCTTTGTACTCCTTGTTGGTGATATTTATACTTAATAATGTAATCTTTTGTAGTTCAATGGTTGATACTTTGCACCTAATTTGCTTGTGTTTTGTACTCCATATTGGTGATTGTAAACATATTAAATTTTTGACCAATTGAGAAGTGACACGTGTAAAATAATATATTAAATATTAATTTAAAATTTTCTATTTAAATTTTGGGATATATTAAATTTAATTTCAAAAGATAAATAGTTAATTTTAATTAATAATTTAGTATTTATTTTATATTCAAATCAAGTATTGACACGTGTCAAAGATAAAGTGTCTGCATGCATGGACCAATCAAATCAAAGATATTTGATATTATATTTTGATATCTAATATTATCTTATCAAAGAGATAGCCTTTGAAGTATTTGAGTCAATTTAGAAGTCTTCCTTCAAGCACCTATAGAAAGGGGTGATTCCAGCTCATTTGACACAACACAAATTCCAGCATACGAGAGAAACTTGGAAGAAGTTCAACAATTCTCTTAACCAAATTCAAGGAAATCCATGACGTTCAAAGCGTTCTTTGCAGAACTCATATATTTTTGGCGTTTGATTCTAGATCAAGGTGCGAAGCCCTTAAATTGGCATTATTTTATTCAAAGCGATCCATGATGTTTGAGGTGTTCTTTGCGGAACTCATATATTTTTAGCTTTTGATTCGAGATCAAGGTGCGAATTCCTCGAATTGGCATTATTTTTATTCAAGGAGATCAACGACGTACAAGTCGTTCTTTGTAAAACTCATACATTTTTAGCGTTTGATTCAAGATTAAGGTGCGAAGTTCTCGAGTTAGTGTTATTTTTATTCAAGTCAAATTTAAAGGAGACCCACAGCATTTAAAGCATTTTTCGCGGAGCTTATTAAATTCAAGATTATATTTGGAAGAAAATAATAAGAGGATTATATTAGAGACAAAATCCACATTTGGTTGATTAATTGATTGATTTTGACTTTATTTATACAATATTTTTTATCTTGTAATTTTGTTGACCATTTCTACTTCTCATCTCTTCCTTTCATCAAGTTGAAGCATCAT